>JAFMTC010001806.1:307894-328902 GCA_018845635.1 Nicrophorus orbicollis | reverse complement strand
CATCTAGAGGTTGTTTTATATTATTTTTTCTCAAAATGCATCTTATTTATTCTATTTTTTACCCTGTATATGGCTTTTAACATAACATGTAATTATTTTTCACTTTGATGTTATTACCTTCACTTTTTTTTATATTAAACCTGTAATTACATTTCGTTATACTTATAAAAAGATAATTTTAATCACTTTCACCGTTTTCCCAAGTATCCATATTTGAAGAAAACAAAACACGACACAGTTTTTAAGCCTACTTCAAAAACTTCATAAGCAATGTGTTATGATCATACTTCACAGGATCATTTCTTTGGTATATCTTCACAACACATATCGCAATGTGTTATGACAATGTTTGGAAGGGCAATATAAGTAACTTACGTGTTGCTGAAGAACTTCGTAATCGATAAAAATGCATCACTTCTATCATTGATCAGTAGATAGGTCTTCTACTATAAATCTATAATAGTTAGAAATGTATAACAGTTTATTTACCACATTAAAAAAACTATGCTGATATGGAGATTCAATATAAAAATTTGCAAATAACATTCATTAAAAAATAGTTTTCAGCGTTTTCGCAATCCTTACAACTAGAACTAATTGACAACTTGGAACTACGTACAGAAATTCCGACGATCAAAAGAATAATAATATTAGAAATGAAAGAAGGTTCAAGAAAAAGTAACAATTTAAAAAATATATTTATACACAACAGAGTAAAAACAAAATTTCACCTAAACTTATTTCAAATAACTTATTTTCACATGCCGCTGCTAAACATAGGTCTTCGTAATTATCACTAAGTATACAATATAATTCATATTAGAAGTTGTTACCTTCGCGTTTTCCTCATAATAATTTTTGCTTCTATTTTATTTTTGCGGATTTCAAAAAAAAAAAACAATCGTAAGAGAAAAGTAATAATTCACTTATTGACTAGTTAACGTAACCACAATTTGTTTTTAAGAATATTATATATTACATATCCGAAATGTAAATTTCAAAGTAATAAACGATAGAGAGTGCGTGTATTATTTTTTTTGTGTGCGGAATCTCGAAGATCGAGTCGTATTCGCTTCACCTGAACTCGTAGATTTGTATGCTGTGTTCAGGGACGTGGGTCAAATTCAGAGATTGATACCTGGAACAGACACTAGTTGTATAATAGTTACATACTCAGACTAAATTGCTATCAAATCTGGTAGCCTTTGCATATATAAAAATGCCAGTAAAAGCTTTTACCCAAAACTTGAGTCTGATTCCATGAATGATATTTGATGTTTAAGCATACTGCTTCATTCATAAGTCTATGATTCTAGTCATCGTAATATGAGTCATTATGTAACGTGAGACATTGTTGATGAAAGTTGCAATATTTGCTAATAAAAAATGATTAAATTAAACATGTATTTGATGTATGTGTGGCATTGATATCAAGTAACTGAATGCTATTATATGTAAATGAATAGAAAGTATTTTATAGTTATTTACCATTCTGAACTTCGATGATAATAATAACCTTCAATATTTGCCTTTGACTTTTGAAAACATATGTAATAGAAGCCTGCGAAGGAGGCTCCACTAATGTCCTTAATAGTATGATCAGGCACTAAGAAATGTTCCTTCCATCTCATGAAGACGAAGTCCGTATCTGCGAGAGCTTTATAGTTGAACGAATCTGAATTGAAAGACTTTGCATACTGGCAGAATGAAGTGAATTTACTCTGAAAGGACGACATTTAGTATATTTATTCAAAAAAAACTATATTTTTTGAAAAATAATACCCAATGTTTCTTGTCAACATCTTCGTCTGCATCCCATTTCCTCGTTAAGAACGGGTACTTCTGACTAATGATTTCACCGTCGAAGAAGGTGGTCAAAGTTGGATACTCGTTCGTCAGTCCATTTATTTGTAAGTATCCGCATAGGTAAGAATTCTCTTCATCTACGTGCTGGAAAAATTCAAAAAGTTATCCCCTCTCTCGAATTTGGCGCGAAAAACTGTTATAAGGTTAACACCGGGAGGAGTGGTCTCGCTCAAATGTCAAAGTGACATATGTTCAGGGGTATTTCGGTGCAGAAACTGTTTATAAATCGTCGCCAAAAATAATGTTACTATGCACATTTCTTCTCCACATTGGTTCCAATTGGATGGAACCGCTCAAAGTTCGATAACTTTTTACAACTAACCTGCAAAACTACTTCCACCTCGTAAGAGTTTCCTTTGGACTTTTGAAATCCTTGAAACTTGGAGCCGTTGTAGAGGAGGGACTTGGTGACTCCTGGTTGTTTCGAATTTGCCGGCGGTGGCGGCGCAATATCTACTTTTACAGGCATATTCCAAACATCTATTATATTCTTTGCACACCAACCAAACTTTTGCAAACCAGATGCCAAGATTACAGTGGCGACGTCCACGGTGGAATCTACAACTTTTGTACTTCTTATAGGCAATTCCAACTACTCCACATAAAACAGGAATTAGTAACTGGATACATTTGTTACTAGAACGATTAGAAAACATCCTATTATTATTAATGAAATGCATTAAAGTATCTAGATAATATTGAATTTCATAAACGGAACATGTCTAATATAGTATCATTTATTCAGATCAGTTTGGTAATAACACATTACAAAATTTTATTTGAAACGTTCAAGTTCCACTGTAAGTTTATTTGTACGAATACACGTGTACATATAATCTAAATGCTAATACATAAAAAAAATAAATTTATTGACTCCGCATACTCAACTGATTGGATTAAAGTAATTACAAAGACAAAAAAAAAACGAATCATAATAGCACAGCAATGGAACGTAATACAATATATATTTATATGTATGTATCATAAATAAGTGTCAGTACCCTAACATTCGAATTCTTGTTGGTTCATGGCTCTCGCCTGTGCTCTCACCCTCTTCTCATACTCCAAACGGTTCTGGCTGCAGAAAGAACATCACATTAACAAACTGCAAAAGTTAAAAGCAATCAAATACTGACCAATAAATTGTGTAAGCTTCTGCTTGTGCTGGATCTTTAACATTAGGTTCATTCAATAAATTCTGTATTCCAAGTAAAATTTGCTTTATTGTAATGGCAGGCCTCCAATCTTTCTCCTCATCCAATAGAGATAAGCAGACTGTGCCCGAGGGATAGACGTTCGGATGGAAAAGAGGTGGCTCAAATTTGCATTTGGGCGGGCTGCTCGGGTAATCGTCTTTGAAGATCATACGAAGTTTGTAGTGGCCGCCTTCCCACGGGGTGCTCTTCTTACCGGGAATGCAGCAGATCCAATTCATCAGGTTCAGGGAACCATCCTGGTTCTTGCTCGGACGCGCTACGAAGCCCTGCAGATCCAATAGGATTTTTTAGGTTATATACAATCGGGTATAGGAGAGGAGCTGTGTACTCACAAATGGATGCTCCTTCCTCCAAGCCTTTCGCTCCTCAGCCAAACGGGCGCCGGAAATACCAGACATCGTGCAAACAGCAAGTAGTCAGCAATTAACCCGGCCGACAGCGAATATCCAATAAGAAAAAAAAAACTCGTGCAAGCAGGGCTGTAATTTGTTTATTTCAGAGCTGAAAACACACAAAGAAAAGCGGTAAATTGGTTGAGAATTTGACAGAATACCACAGTTACGTCAAAAAAGACGTACCCTCGAATTAAAGCACAGCTGCCAACATTAGAATATTCAAATTAATTGGATGATGTAAATTGAGCATAATTTCCTATTATTTGTAATAATTACGTCAACTTTCATTAACAAACCATCATTTTAGTATTACTTACAACATCAATTATACACGGGAGTCAACACATTGTATAATTGTTATTCAATTACTATTATTTATTTTTTTGTGTTTATTAGATACAACAAAAAATATAATTATTACGTAATCTTTACTACACTCAAGAGAATCAATAATTTAAAGAATACAAGCTAAATTCTTTAATCTTTCAATTCAGTGTAGCCACAACACTAAATATTGCACCACAACATGCTTTCTTTTACAACCACTGTATAATATTGATATTCACTCATACTTAGAATTACTAAATGACAATATTTTATAGAAATGCAGTAGGAATAAACAAATAATAAGAATCTTAATAACTTTATAAAAAAAGTATATTCATTTATTTAAAAAATATTATAAATGTATCCTAGAAGTTAACAATTTTATCATTTTGTTACGTTAAAACTACTTTTATTATATTACATACAGATTAAATTAAAAAAAAAAACACACATTTTGTAGGTACAGAACTTATTCCATTTCTTGTTGTGCCATGACCCTTGCCTGTGCCCTGACCCTTTTCTCGTATTCCAAACGATTTTGACTGAAAGAAACAAGGTTAATGCAAAACGAACATTGAATTCCAATAGGATTTTTACCAATAAATTGTGTAGGCTTCTGCTTGTGCTGGATCTTTAACATTAGGTTCATTCAATAAATCTTGAATGCCTAATAAAATTTGTTTGATTGTAATTGCTGGCCTCCAGTCTTTTTCTTCGTCTAGCAAGGACAGACAAACAGTGCCTGAGGGGTAAACGTTCGGATGGAACAGAGGAGGCTCAAATTTGCATTTGGGTGGACTGCTGGGGTAATCATCTTTGAAGATCATTCGCAGTTTGTAGTGGCCACCTTCCCATGGTGTGCTCTTTTTGCCGGGAATGCTACACACCCAGTTCATCAAGTTGAGAGCACCGTCGACGTTTTTACTGGGCCTTGCTACGAATCCCTGCAGCAAACACAGTAATTGAATCTATTCAAAAAATTCAAGCACTTTGATTAACTTACAAAAGGGTGCTCTTTCCTCCAAGCTTTCCTTTCTTCAGTTAAACGAGCTCCAGCAATACCAGACATCCTCTTTTATAGATTATTATATATGTGGTAATATAAAAAATGCTAGAAATTTACGAAAATTACAGTCAATACTGTCCTATACACAATTGACCCTGTTGAAGATAAATGACAAATGATAAATGAAGTTGCAAACGAAGTGAAGTATCATCAGGATAAATGATATGAATTTTCAAAAACTACAACTTCCACCCAACTTGTAATATAGTGTTTATCATTCACTGAATGTATAACTATTAAACTGTTAGATACTTAAAGAATAAGTTTAATTAGAATTTAAATAATATTCTATTATAGGTCACCAACTATACTCTGTTTTTATGCGGTGCTATTTTTTTGTAGCAACAAAAATGCAATAAAATCTGGTAAATAATATTTAAATCTATAAAAGTATCCGAAACTTGAAGCAAGCTAATACTTTATTATTGACTCCGGAATAATTAATCTATTAACATGAGCAGAAAAGCAGAAAGCATCGTAATTAAGACCGAATCTGCTCAAAGTATGTCTTCTTTAAACGTAGAGAAAAGGTCGATAGGAAAACAACACACTCCATCTCCTATAAGTAAAAAATGGACATGGGATGAATACAAGACGAAGAGACACGTCGATTTGCCTCCGGTTCCCATCAAGAAGAAGGTAGTGAAGAAAAAGAAGCGCGAGAGCACTCCGAACTCGAGGCTGCAACTTTCAGAAAAAGTTAGTATGATTCGCGAAAAATCGTTTATATCGACTGAAACAACTTTAGTTAAAAAAACGGTGAAAAATTACGAATACGAACGCATCGAAACCAGTAGAACTTACGATGAAGTCCAGGAATACACGTCGAAGACACCGGAAAAGAAGCAGGAATGTGATTTGGACGAATATAGGAAGTATCTGGAAAAAGTTGGAAATTATCTAGCTGAGCGTGCAACAATAAATAAAAAGAACGATGAGTATATAGCAACTGAATGGGAAAAGTATCCGAACCTGAAAAAACTGCGAAAATCTTTGTAATTTGTATTGTTAATGTTTTAAAATGTATTTCAAATACTTGCTGCGCTAAGTATTTATAATGATTTTATTATCAAATTTTTATATTGTATGACATAGTTTTTAAGGTGTATCAATAAATATTTTCACATTAGAGTGCTGTTTATTTCTTATCGATTGAAGATAATCCCAAGTCATACTTAGAACTGAACGTTCTAATTCTGGATATTCAATTTATCGCATTCTCTAAAATACAAATCCTATAATATTCATGACCTTAGATTATTATAAATATATTACAATATATTTACTAAATTAATTGATGATTTGTCTGTTTCCAAAAAAAAATATTGAATTGAAATATCCTAAGTGATAAAATATTAGAATTTTTGCTATTTCATTGAATATTTTGAAACGTGATTTATCAATATTTTTTTTTCCACTTTGATTTCTTTGTGCAAATCGATAAAGTTCAGAAACTTTGTACAGTCATCTGCATGCATTCGTGAAACATGGAGAGAATAATTTACGAGAAAGAAAACAAAAGGACGAAAATCACGAGGCAAAGGCTGCGTTCGGATTCAAATCTGAAATGCATCGAGATCAAAAGGGAGCGAACCCGTTCCTCCGAAGTCGTCAATCGCCCCGTGCTGGGTGACCTCCAGAGGAACGTGGTGTGCAACAGGAAAATCTTCAATGGGGATTTGGAATTCGGCAAGGGGCAGATGAAGTTCAGCAACTCTCCAATCCTGAATAACGCGTTCATACAGAAGAAAGATTCCAGGACGAAAGTAAACTTCATAAGTAGGGTCGAGCAGAGGAAAACTGAGAGACGCATCAGTGAGTATTTATTAAACAGAGGTTTACGTGACGAAAGGATTATTTGTATTTGCAGATGATACACACTCGAAGACTGTGGATTTGTACACCGTTGAATATTTAGAGGTACCTGATTGAAATTGTACGAATCAATTTCTGATTGGAATGCTTTTCAGGACATAATCAAACACATGTTGTCGAAGGAAGAGTCGCAAGTCTTGTTCAAAGACTTCATGCTTAAATATTCAGCTTGCGAGGAGACCAGGAAGAAAGTGGTGCTCTGGTTATACAACTTTGAGCGAGAATTTCAAATTTCCTACGATATGCGCTACGTGATTGTCAAGATGTTCGATAGAGTTTTGGCCAACATGCACGTGCCGAGGAACAAGTATCATCTGTTCATGATAACAATTATTTTCTTGTTGAGCAAGCATAGCAGTGTCAATGTTGTTTCGGTGAAGAGAAGAAGTTCTAAAGATCAAATCATCAAATTCATTATGTTTTCATTTACAGCTCGCCAAGTTGTTGAACGCGTGCAAAGGTTATTACATCCAGGAACAAGTTCTTATCCTGGAGAAGGATTTGCTGGTTTTCTTCCGATACGACTTTTTGCTCAACGAGCCCATACAGTTCCTTCATTATTATTTAGGAAAAATTGGACCAAACAAGGAGGTTTGTTGTAGTTCAATATATAATAGTTAAAAAAAAAACAATAATTTTATAATTCATCCATTTACATAGGAGATAGAGAAGGTTTTCAGGCATTCTCAAAAGATCCTACGTGAATTCGCTTTGACCACGGAGTTCTCCATTCATCCTTCGTCCAAATTAGCAGCGGCCTCGATTTACGCCTCTTTGAAGATCATCTACGGCAACACGAGGCTCTACGATATAAGTTCAAACATTCAGGGATATTACTATCCTCCAGATCTGTTACCCATCGTCAACTCCATGTCCCAATTGAACTTGTAAGTGTTCCGTTGTATTTGTGTGATATTTTTTTGGCTGGTCCAATATTTTACTTGTAGACATTTTATATTTGTGTTTGTGTATTTAATTAATGATATAAATAAAGGATTCATTTAAAACAAAGAAAAAACAGCTAATTGGGTTTTAGGATGTTAACCGAACGTTGTAAATCATTGTTTCCCAACCTGTTTTAAACGTCCATTTTCCTACATTTGATCATTTCAGACAAAATAGATTTTAAGAATAATGAAAATACATAGAAAATAATATATAACTATTACTATTGTTGCAAAGGGCTATGGACCATAGGTCCTTCTGGCCTGTAGATTTGAAGATTTTTCTACAATAATGATATTTTTGTATTAAGTAGTAATTACTAATGCAATGCAATGTAAAAAGAGCATCTGATTAACAAGGATTGCAATTCTTGGTCACGTTTTTCTCAAAACCAAACTCATGTTCTTGAACATCCAGCTCATTCCTGGCCTTTGTCTTGATCTGCAGAAGAGTTGGAAAACTACTTTCGCAGAGGTAATATTCGAAAATCGAGCATGAAAATGTATGACAATCTAAGAACAGGTAATAACAGAAAAGGGAAATAACAGAACAGTTGTAAAACAGTGCTGCCACTCCATTAATCTTGTTTTTTTTTTCTATCTTCGGTCGTTTCCAGTACTGTCCTATTTTTTTCGATATTCTTTATTGGTTGTGTTATAACTTATTCTAAGTTTTCAGAGAATCAACAGTTTTTCATAATTTTAGGTCTCTTGATCATTCGTTAAGTCGCTCGTTAATCTTTGTTACAATTGTGCGAATTAATCGTTATCTGAGGTTCTACTGTAGATAAAAAAGTTAATGTTTTCATTAAAATATAATTGTTTGGCCTTAAGACTTGTGTAGATAGCCCAAATTGTGATTGATAAAGATTATTTTTATTATAATTCTAACATTAAAAACAATGTAAAAATCGTTAAAAAATATTTAAGGAATGTTAATTTAATATTTTTTCAAAAAATCTAAAGCACAACGAAAAGAGAAGATCAATAGGATCAAGCGTGTCATAGTATATGGGAAAAGGTTGGGAAACACTGCTTCAGTAGATGTCATAGTGGTATCATTTTTAAACATCGTTACAGACAGACTCTTGTATACACGATTAGCCTCTTCTTGTATCATCAATTAATTTGTTTTAATTGAAAGGATTGTTTTAATTTAATTTAAAAACAAAGCAAGTGCAGAAGAGATCTGCAATGCCGTTGGTAAGAGTGATGATGAGTGCGACAGAGACGGAGAATCAATATTATGATGGCGGAGTTTGACAGCATTGACGTTTCTCTTGTTTTGTCGTGAAGATGTTGCAAATATTCCTGTTTGAAAGTGCCATTTGATAGTGTTTCAAGTGCGTTTTGCTTCGTTCGAGACTGGATTATGCGAGCAAAATGTAGAGGTCGGAGATTAGGTTCTTAGCGCTTCAATTTTTTCGTTTTATTATTGCTTACGCGAATGGAATACGCGCTTCTATTGATTTGTGATCTGCTGAACGAACAATAAACAATTTCCCTGTGACCTGTGGTGCTGCAAGTAATATGGAGAACATTGGGGATTTCGAGTACAACTCCAAGGACCTGATCGGTCATGGTGCCTTCGCTGTTGTCTTCAAAGGCAGAAATAAGAAGGTCAGTCACCTTGCTTGTTTTCGTTCCATTTCACTAACATTTGTTTTGTTCACATTCCGTAAACTTGTGCCAACTATGATTTTACTTTGCAGAATCCAAATCTTGTGGTTGCCATCAAGAGCATTACCAAGAAGAGCTTGGCCAAGTCGCAGAACCTTTTGAGCAAGGAAATCAAAATCCTCAAGGTGTGTATATTACCGCTACCATCCCGAATTATTTAAACTGATCAGCTTAATTCCAAATTTGTTGCATCGGAAATTCCAACAGGAAATAATTTTAGCCATTACAGATTTCTTAGGTTAAAATCAAGTTGCAGCTTTTATCAATATTTAATTTAAAGCTTTTGCTCTTACTTCTATGAGAATTTATATCAATTATCTTATCATATTTTTGTTAATTTAGATTTAATAAATAGATATTCATCTATATTTACAGTCATCTATAATTACATGTTATTTAAATAGAACAATAGGAAAGTGCATCGGAGCTACCCTTACTAATACACAAATATATTAAATTATCAGCTAGATTGTAACTTAATTTAGTTAACATATATTCCTCACATTCTGTTAATATATAATATTAAAACTAAAGAGAATACATAAACTTTGAAGATAATTTGCCACATCAAGATAATAAAGATTTCACTTCTATAACTTTTTGAACACTGTTAATTAATATTTTCTTGTTCTTGCAGGAATTAACTGAGCTGCACCATGAAAACGTTGTGGCCCTGTTGGACTGTAAAGAATCCGTTCATAATGTATTTCTGGTCATGGAGGTAAGTTTTATTAGTTTTTTTTCTCTCTTTGTATATTTATCAATATAATTTGAAATTCTGCTTTATTATGAGTAATCGTTTGTTTTATGTAGGTTAATGATTTAGTACAATCATTGTTATGGTATTTTTAGATAGTGCAAGATCTGCTTAAGTTCTATTTTTTTCTTGGATAAATCACTTGTTGTTTGCATGATCTTAAATGTTTTCGAAAACAATACGATATTATTAATGCTACTTTGTTATTAATTTATATAATGCTATTTTGAAAGTTTTGTTGGTAACTGAAATATACATTTAACGAATGTTTTCATTCAAATGTATATTCTTTATATTTAAGCCATGTTTAGGCTTATAACTAAAGTATTTATGCATCAAATTATTATTTATTTGGATATTCAGATAACAAACACCTTAAATACTTTATTGACATTACTGTTGAGAGTTAAAGCTGGTTTTAGTAACTTAAGTCGTTTCTTAAATGGATGATCAGTTAATCAACAGTTCTTGCGAACAACGTCTTTGAACGGATTATGTTCGTTAACCGAATACCCACTGTATACCGAAACGTGGAGAGCAAACTTTGAGAGATAAACTACAGGGATAATGTGCTAGTTTCAAAACTAGAGGTAACTGCATATTGAAAGCTGAATATTTTAGTTCAACTAGAGTATAATATGTTTCCCATCACTGGTATAAACAGAGATTAAATACAAATTATAAGATTGATGTGAGTTTCTACACTGATTGTTTATTTTTGGAAAATAAAGTAGCGTTGATCGTATGCAATTATATTTGCTTTCTCTTACATAAATTTATACAAAAAGCTTATGAGTAAACACCATTTACTTACAAATATAGTACCAAATCTCTTACTTTTGCCACAGTTTCAATTAAAAAAAAAGTATCAGACGAACATTTAATAAATAAAAAAAAAACTAATCATATATTTAATTAAGGTGCAGTTATTATGTTCAGAATTCGAACGCAGCGTTTTATTCCTCACGTTGATTTTCAATATTTTTCTTTCCCTACGATGCTTTTCAAAAAAAAAAAAATACTGCTATAAATATGGTATTCAGCTTGCATTCATTGTGGAATTTACTTCGGTAATTCTTCATCGACGTCATCCATCGGAGGGATGGTGTGTTTCTCCGGATCGTTGATGACCTCGTTGGCTGTGCAGTCGCAGATCTCCTCCACCTCGTCGGGTTGAGGATCCGGCATCAGCGGTTTCTTCTCGGCTTCTACTTTGATTTCCTTCAATTCTTTGCCCTCGTTTGGATCTTCCTTGGTGGCGCCATTGACTGCATCGTAACGCGGCTTCTTGTGCTTTTGCCAGCACTTGTAGGATACGGCGACGCTGCCCACGACGATCACGGCGATGACCAAAGTCACCGCAATGTTGGAGCTGGAGGATGGCGTCGTCGAAGCATCGGCTGGAACACACGGATATTTGGTTTAGCTCACCTTATCTGCGACATGTTTGAGGCGAACAAATATGGAACGCGCCACATTTGGTTATTTATTGGTGCGCATTTAGATATGCCATACACATTGCAACGTTACAGACTTATCCTATTTATTAACTAATTTCACACTTTTTTTTTTGATTATCGGCTGTGACGTTATCGCTTTATCTTTCAAGAATGCATTTTACATAATTCCGTTTTCATGCATTAAGAGCTAATGTTTCTTGGGATTTCTATGTCAAGTGATTGCAAATACTGTTGTTATTTTTTTAATCTCATGTTTCTATTGATGTATTGTGAATACTTACTCTTGATTTCTTCGTTCTCCGAATTCGTGGCTTTCACGACGGCCACTATCTCCGCATGAGTGTTGGATGATTGCAAGTCGCCCTTTTGAACTTTCACTGCACCTCCATCGGATACATCGACATCTTTGGATTTTTCATCCTCCTCGAGTACCACCGTTTCGGAGCCGAAATTTCCGCGGGTACCGAACACCGCTGGCATCTTTGGTGCTTTTTCGTCGTCAGAGATGTCCTCATCCTCCTCTAAATATCCCATGGATTCGTCTGTTTTGTCCAAAGTTTTTGCTGCGATAGTGTCTTCAGTGATTGGCAATATTTCGTCTATCCTCGTTTCGTCAACTTCTGTAACATCTTCAGAATCTATCTCTTCCTCTCCTTCCACTAAGTTCACTGCAATAGTCGATTCCTCTTCTTTAGAATCGTCTATAATATCATCATCTATCGTGGTGACCGGAATGATGATATCATCTACCTCTTGTTCCTCTCCTTCCACTAACTTCACTGCAATATTCGATTCCTCTTCTTTAGAATCGTCTATAATATCATCTTTCGTGGTGACCGGAATGATGATATCATCATTGATTTCGACGCCGCTTCCTTCGAATTCGTCTTCAGCAGCATCCGATAACATAACATCGAAGTGATCGTCTTCGATTACTCCATCATCCATTAAATTATTGGATTCGTCGACAGTATGCACGATATCTACATGAATCACCTTGTAAATAAATCATTCGATACGATGAAGTGTTCAGGAAAACTTACCTCTCTGCACGTATTGGCTGCAGCTGATGTCTCTAGATTCATCCAGAATCATGACAGTCGTCTTCGGTACCCTGCACACGTTCTGCAACCCGGCTTCGGTGATTTTCGAAACGATCAATGTTTCCGGGAAATGCCCCATTGTGCCGAAAGCGTCCGAATCCTCGAACTGAAATTCAAAGTAATGTATTCATCCCCTATATCCTCTGGTTAGTTATTAAACTATACGTCGATTGGGTTTCCGCTAAGATCCAGCAGCTGCAGGTTGAGCAGGTCATCGAAGGCGTTCCCGGGGATTTTCCGTAAATGACAGTTGGATAAATTCAACTCCTGGGCGACAGATTCGAGAAAAGAACCGATGCTAGGAAACTTCAGATTCTTGTTTCCGGATAAGTTGATCTTCTTAAGGTGGAGGTTATCCTTGAAGACGGTGGACTGGATCTCGGTGACATCATTGTTCGACAAGTCGATTTCTTCCAGAAAAACGTAATCTTTGAAATCCTTTAAACCGGAATGCAAATAGTTATCCTTTTTTTTGTTGTTAAGAAACAGCTTATCTTATTGTTACCTGAATTTCGGTGAGCTTGCTGTTAGATAAGTCGATTTTAACGCTGTCCTCGGCGATGTCCAGCCCTAGCCTAGGTGGTTAATCGGTCGCACCGTTAATTTGCTGATTGAGTAACTTCCGTTTTGCACTTACCCGTGCGACGCTACGCCGATTAGTAGTAACGTTATAGCGAGGTAATTCATCTTCCGTTGCGGTTTGTCTCTTCAAGAAAGGTGTTGTATTTGGCACGTCGCATGAATAATACGCTAAGTAAAGAATTGAACTAGCAAGCTCCATGCAATCATAGTAGATTATTATATTACACAGATAAGGTTATTTATATAATGATAACACTACTCATACATTGAAGCCGTTGTATTATTGATGATTTATTATGGCCGATTTTGTGTTTCAACATTCGTACTTTTCTTTTTCTTTTCATTTCACGGCATGCGAGAGAGGAGGGCCCTTTTATACGCCCGTTCCTCCCTTAACTGAAAAACATGACCCGAAGGCGACTTCTCGCGAGGAGCTCCGATCTGAAAGGTCGTTGTGTAAATTTTTATTGATACGGTTCACTTGAAGCAGTTAAAATTATCGTCGTGGCGAGATTAGAAACTCGCGCTGGATGGAAATCATCTCTTTCGCTGCTTTTCACGAGGAATTTCCGACTCGTAATGTTTATCGGCAGGATTAATCACGATTGCGTTCGTTGAAAACTGAACGACTTATCTATTTGTTTCCACACAAACTTTTACACGTTTATCTGAGTCATAACGGAAATATGGGTCATACCGTGTATTCGATCTAAATGCAGATACCTGTCTGCTGCAAAACACCCATTTTTTTCTTGCTGCAGTTCGCGAAAAGCGTCTTACATAATTTGGTTCATCTACAGCGACATGTGCTTGCATTGTTGAACCGTTGCTTTCTTTGAATCGATAATCTGTTTGTTATTGCAATTGAAAACCTTATGCTCTACGACGATGTTTCAGAAGCACTCACTTTCTGTACCAAACATTTCATTTCCTGTAATACTTCCACTGTTGCATTCTTAAATTGCTTAACCTCGTTTGGAATTGCTCTGATAATAATAATAGTCACCGGTTATTGTTGTTTGTCTACTAGTTGCATGATTTCCAATTGCATTTATTGAACTGTTTATGTAAAACAACAACAATTCCGTCCATTATATCCAATGAAGATTTGAAACAACAAAAATGCTATTAACTAATTAGATTTAAGTAAGCGAATCGATGATTTAGAAGATCACAATTCAGTAAATTATAATCCTTCCACTTTAAAGTTATCCAAGGTCGAAAAACGTGTGTTTTTTTTGTATTGAGGATTTAAAAGGATTTGCGCTCGCTTTTTATAAGCTACCAAAATTGATCTGAATTCAAAAACTAGTTTTCAATTCATAGTTTTGTATTGTTTAAAATAGAACATTATACAACATAGATATAGTGCATCAAAAAACGATAAAACCATTTTCAATATAAAGTCCGTCATTTGATTTTAGATTGCGAAATATTGAGAATCGCTGGTTTTTCGAACGCTTTCAAGTGCAAAGTTTTGAAATTTAAAAAATCTTATTGAATTATTTAATGCTCCCTCAATAAACGATAATTAACTGTCTTATCATGATTCTGATATGCAAATTGTTTTAATTAATTAAACATTTAATCGTTTTTATTAAAAGGCTATCAAGGTCTATGCTATCTTATTTATTATATTAGTTAACTCTTAGTTATTGAACATTGAAACTACTAAGTAATTTGTATGTTTTGCTCATTTGGTTTTATTTGTTTTCTTTTCAGTATTGCAATGGTGGAGATTTGGCCGACTACTTAAACGGTAAGTTAATACATTATTTGTAACTGCCTTATCGTTTACATATGTATATGGTTTCAGTTAAAGGAACGTTGAGCGAAGACACCATCCGCTTGTTTTTAGTGCAATTGGGTATGATATAATCCTTCTACTTGATGACGAATCGTTCTTGATTTACGCATAATTTTATCTTGATTTAGCTGGAGCGATGAAAGCGTTATATAACAAGGACATTGTTCATCGGGATCTGAAGCCGCAGAACATCCTTTTGGCGTATAGTCAAATGAAGCCGAATCCACAACCATCCGAGATCAGATTGAAAATAGGTATAGTTTTTCATAAACATATCAGTTTTAGTCGCCATTAAAATACTTTGAGAATATTCTAAATTAAGATGAGAATATTTTCATACTATTAAAATTTAGCTTCAACAACAAGTTTGTGACGTGCTCTATTTAAATTTGAGATTCCTTTATAAATATAGCAATTTGCGAGATGTTGACAACTTTAGATTAACTAGATAATGGATAAAATTAGGAGTTGGATAATATTTAATTAAAAATATTTAGTGACTACACTAGTAAAATATTAAAAGTTTTGTTTTATTCATTATTTAATGCATTTTTTCTTTAACCACGTAATGTTGACTAATTATGTATGTGAAATTAATAATATAGTATTTATAATTATTGTTTGTTTTTACAGCTGATTTTGGATTCGCAAGATTCTTACAAGACGGTGTCATGGCCGCAACCCTGTGCGGTAGTCCGATGTATATGGTAAAACATGATCAGTTTCTTAGAAAAGCGAGAATGCCAATTGTTTGTTTGTTGTGATTTAGGCTCCTGAAGTCATCATGTCCATGCAGTACGATGCGAAGGCTGATCTTTGGAGTTTGGGAACCATAGTTTTCCAATGTTTGACCGGAAAAGCGCCGTTTCAGGCAAACACACCCCAAGCTTTGAAGCAGTTCTACGAGCAGAATGAGAGTTTAAAACCCAAGTTAGTATATTAATTTGCATTCTTGACACATCTTTTAAAATCTGCTTTAATTTTTCAAATGTTTTAAACATCAGAAAGTATTTTTTTAAAATTTAATCAAATGAGCTTATTAAGTATGTCAACGTCATATTTAATGTTGAATAGTTAAGTATTTTTGTTTAAATACGTTGTGGTGATTTTATACTATATAAAACTTATTTTAATTTCAGGGTTCCGTCTGGGACTAGTCCAGAACTGACCGAATTTTTGTTAGGTCTGCTGATGCGAAACGCGAAGGATCGCATGAACTTCGAGACTTTCTTCAATCACAAGTTCCTGAAGAGGCCTACCCAACCCAAGCCACTGAGTAACCCGGTCGATATGCCGTTGCCTACCGTTTTTGGATCACCATCAAAAAACAAACCGTCACTGAAGACTGTGACGCCAATGAAAGTGGGAACTCCGCCCAGGTCGACGCCCACACCAGGTACGTCGATCGTGAAAAATCGTTTTTACATGTATGTTAATCCGAAGATGTTTCAGAACATTCGAAGTTACCCAAAACAGTTTTAAGTATAATTGAAGACGATTACGTCATAGTACCTTCTAATCTACCCACCACCGAGCATTCCAATGATAATACAGTCGACAGATAGTAAGCTTTAAGTTCTTTGTATTTCTATTCGGAAACTAATTGTTTTGCATTGCAGTTACAAGGTGGTGGCGCCTGTAAGAACCACGCTGCCTCAGCCATGCGTACCTGTTATAACACCGCTGAGACCCAGCACCTTACCAATCTCAGAGCCTAGACCGGTTCCCACCCAAAGACACGTATACGAAAAGTTGAACAACCAGGACAAGAGCGGGGATCTGCCTCCTTCGAACTGCTCGGTGCCGAGATCCCAGCCGATTAATATGAAAAGATCGGAAAACCGCGTCGTTCAGAACGAAATCGATTTAACATCACTCTCTCCGCCTTCGGTAATGATTTTACGCTTGAGAGATTTTGAAGATGCTAATGCGCTTTTCATGTAGGTTCAGTTCGTGATTGGTACACCCCCAAGTGGAGGACGTCGTCGCACCTCCTCCAGCGGATCCATAAGCGACACTCCGCCACCTCCGAGTATGTGGCAGGTCTCGCCGGTATCCAGACAGATACCAAATAGCTCGCCCTTAAGACGTTCAGGTAACGTGTTCAAATTTCAGTGAAATGATGTTTTGTTATTTACAATCCATTGTTGAACATTGTAGATAATTGTTTGAGTACTTCTCCAGTTTTAAGCGGCCCGTTGGCCAGAGTGCCGCTTCTCAGCAGCCCAACTCTATCGGATAACAATAATCTACGGAACTCGCCGATTATACCGTTCGGTACTAGGCCCATTACTCTACCGAACATTTCAGAAATGGGGAATTTAACAAGCCTCTTCGACAATAACGCTATAGAAGAAGCAGAGCGCACTTTCATCGCTCCTGAGCTTCCAGAAGAAACTTTACTTGAAGTATTATCTTATAGTACATCATCTTATTGTAATTACTAATTCTTTTTTTTTTAGAAAGAGCATAATGAAACATTGGCTAAGATCAATTACGTTCTCGCCTTGAGCAATTGCGTGCTGGAGTTCGCGGCAGCACGATCAACACCTCTTGGAGCTTTGGTAGATGGCTCTTCGCAGATACAACCTCCAACCGAAATGGGACGACGCGCTGAGCAGTTGGTTCTATTAATAAGAGCTCTGCAACTGCTCAGCTCCGGGTTGTCTCTTGCTACCCAGCAATTGAACTCCGGACAGTTGCGACCTAGCAGCACCGTCAAAACTGGTAAACTATTTAGTTCGAAGCAAAAATATTCATTTCTTTATGCGCTATTTTCTTCTATTCCAGTGATGACTGCTTTGAATACAAAATTTCGATCGACGCTGGCCGAGTGCAAGCAACTCAACAGCATCGGATTGCTGAGCAAAGTGGGTTCAGCCAACGTTGCTGCTGATAACATCTTGTACAATCACGCGATTCAAATTGTTAGTTACCGTTATTAAGGCGAACTTCTTTTCCATTAATTCATTAACTTAATTCCAGTGTCAAGCGGCTGCTTTAGACGAGCTCTTCGGGAAACCCGAAGACTGTTTCCAAAGATACCAGACGGCCCAAATACTGTTGCACAGTTTATCCCAACAGGTTCACAACGCTCAGGATAAACAGCGTTTAACGAAATGTAAGATTTCTTATTTGAATTATAAAATGTTGTATTAAATCCTTTATTTTTTTTAGATAAAGAAGCGGTGGAGAAACGCTTGTTCGTCTTGCAACAGCAAGGGATCATCTACGCAAGGGAATGAGCTTTCACAACCGAAACCACTTTTTAATAAGGGCACATCTTATTTTCAGTTACTTTATTTGAATCTATTTACGTTTAGTTTACCATTACTTATTATTACATAAATTTAAACTATTTAATTTTGTAGGCAGCAATCTAAGAAAATCCTACCAAAACTTTGGGTGAGACAAAAAAAAAACACTAATTATGAAGGAGAAAAACTAAATACGTATAAGTATAACATATAATAGATACAAAAAATTACGCTTCTGTACGATTTACCTTCCCTTTCCGTTCGTTTCTACTTATTTATGTTGTCGAAATAATTAAACATATCTTTGTACGTAGATTGTTATGTGGCGCTCTGTTTTTAGATTTATTTTTTGATTTTCGTTTTATTGTACTTCTTTGAGGAATAATTGTAGCGAGGAAGAATGTATATATATGATGAAACAACAAAGAAATGACACTGAAAACTAAAAAAAAAGTTATATAGACGAATCGAAATTGGCGAAATTTGGTTTAGCGGATTCGGATAATGGTTATTTATTATTAAAAATTACGATGTATTTATATAGTTTGAAAAATTCTCTTCCAAACGGTGTATATTAGATAGGTGACGTTCCAGTCCATTTAACGTTGTGTCTTGGGTTGAACGATGTTTCACAACCCTCTATTTTTTTTCCTTAATCGTTTACCTTCGTTTTTTTTTTAAATTAATTTTAAGTTGTTTTTTTTAATTGCATGCAGTTTCGTTTTTCTCGATTAGTTTCGTTTCGTGTAACTTGAATGGAAAGTAAACGTTTTGGCCGAATCTCGGATTCGTTGTAAATAAATAGTGTGTATGATAATCCCCCCGAGCCTGCTAGTTAGTGCACGTTTATTTTCCAAATGGTTTACACGATGCGATCGCTATAAACATTAAATTTATATAAACTTGTAACTCGTTCGGTCTTCGTTAATTGTGTTTAAAAAAGTATATTTAGGTCCGTATGTATTTCAATACGAGACTTAATATATAAATATATATATATATAATAACAAATGTCGAGTATTGTTTTCATTCTACTCTTAATTTATTAATTAATGAATGGTATTGTTGATTGAGAGGTACGGAGTAACAAATAAATTGTGGTGATACTGATTTATCCTCTGCTCAAATGTATTTTGATATTAACAGTTAAGTTTTGAAACAGTAACCCTTTCTATGATTTGTATGGAAATAATTATTTGAATGCACTTAATCAATTATTTGTTTATATTTTAATTAATTAATACTTTTTGCTAAAGTTAATTTTCTTTAGTTTTTGGAAAGTTTATCATACAGGTATTTCCAAAATTGATTAATATAAATTATCTATATAAGATAAGGAGTGAACACATTTTATTACAATTTACTATTTTATTTTTCTTATAAAGAATTTATTTGAAATATGCTATTTGGTAAGTTACGTATACTATCCACGATATACATTTACATAACTTCATTTATACTTGTTTCATTGAATCTGTATAGTTTGTGATACTATTAAATAATTTTAGTAGCATTCACATTTGAAACTCGAAGGATGTATCAATATTAAGATTTTGATGGACTGCATTTAATGTCGATGAACATTCTTTGGATTTTCTAATGGAAATACTAATCGATGCACATGTTGACATAAACCTATTCATATACATTTAATTGGAATACGTAAATTAAAAATAAATTATTTAATTAACAATTGTTTAATTGTTGTCATATTGGCACTTTAATGTTTAACGATTGATCCAAAAGAGGGAGACTTATCATATTTTGAATTTAAGCAAAAAAGTTGGCAGTCTGCGTCTGCGCAAGTCCGCGGAGTGGGACGTTCAGTTTTGCGCGTCCATTTCTTAAGTCTGGATCATTCCAATTTGAAATGCGTAATAATTGGTGAAAATTCCAGGCTTGTTCATTAGTATTAAGCGGAAATTAAAACGTAGCGGAAAACCATCATCGGAGATGCCGGTGCAATTGAATTTCGGCACTGAAACGTGAGTAAATCGTTTTCTTTGGCCCGAAAATATAGCATTAGAAACGGCGAAGCGACGCGTCCCCCCACTCCACTTTTGGTAGCGTTGCTTTTTTTGCGATTTTCCCGAGTTCGGTGGAGATAGCGTTTTTATTGCAATTCAACAACCTGAACATATGCACATTTATCTATGCACGTATCTGATTGGTCGATGCGCTTTGTTTTCCCTCGCAATTGTGAGTTGTGCGGCGTTAAGACTACATCATCTCACTGCGTTTCCAAAGGATTTCAATTTAAACCCTTAATCCACCGCTTCAATTACATAATGTTAGTGGATTTACATATTGTTGAACTACCTATACCAGTTTCTGTTATTTCTAATCATGTAAGTTTACAATTTGTGCCGCGAATTTGATTTCGAAATCATAGGTCGCAATATTTATCTTCTTGTTTTTCATATAGCATACTAATTCTACATTACCTATTTTCTATAAATAAAGGCAATTATCAATCTATTACATTTATTTCTTCATGTGTATTGACTTTTTTACAGCTTCGTTATTTTTCTTTAATTATTTATTCGCCTTTTAAATGGATGCAAGGTATTAATACTAGGCCATTCCATGAGTATTACGTTCGCAGTAATACGCATTGAATGGCAAGACCGTCTGTGCGAAAACCTTCCCGAGGTGCATCCGTTGAGGGGTTG
>JAFMTC010001806.1:272410-284462 GCA_018845635.1 Nicrophorus orbicollis | reverse complement strand
TTTCTTTTTTTTTCTTTTTTGGTTTGTAAATATGTCAAACATTAAATAATAAAACGAAAATAAATAGTGGTTAAATAAGTACGGAGTAGTTGAAAATTCTTACCTTGAGATGTTCCCGCCAGGCTGTCTCCTCCTTGGAACGTCTGTCCGAGACCTGGAAGGAAGAACACTGGTCGTTAGAAAGCAGTCAACCGGTTGCGTCAAGTTAACTGCCCGTCCCTAATCAATTGATAGTCCCGCAGAGGTGAGACAAGTTCTACTACTTTGAGTGTGGATACACGACAACAGTGATAACAGACCATCACCAATTAGAGATAGGCTTCTACGGGTAGGGTTAATGGTGTACTTGGCAAATTAGGAACTTCAGCTACTACTTCTCTCTTTTCTTCGTTTATTTATATGTTTTATCTATTAGGTGTTAATCTCGTGCGTCGGAGGGACGTGCCAAGGGCGAAAAATCGATTTTTCCTAGGGTTTTCTTTTCACTTTTCCACGGACGAGAGTGAAAACCGAGTGCGGGATCCCATAGAACCGCGCTCCGCGACTACTCAAACACAACTGACCTAACCCAAGGTGAGTTGCAACTACTACTACTACTAGCTAAGTACTTTTGCTCTTGCTGGTCGTCTCTTTCCTCCACGAGCCGCCTCTTCTTCGTGTGCCCGCAGAAGCACGTACTCGAAATAACGCTCGCAATTACATCTTTCATCTCTAATTAATTACGCGCTAAACTCTCGTCCAAACGCATTTAGAAAATAACCAACGGCTCGGAAACACTCCGAAACTAATTGCATACAATTTTCATTCATAACACAACATAATTCCATTATTCCAATGGTTTAATCAAAAATCTTATTTACTGATCAGACTATTATATTAAAAGACAATTGTCCGAGATTTTTCTGCCCCAAATTATTGATTACTTAATACTAATTGAAGAAATTCAATTGAACTACTACATATTTTGCAATTGAAGAAACTAACAACTATTTAAATTAATTGTATATATTTAATATAATCAATACTCAAAAAAAACATAAATTTCAAACTTTCAATGAAAACAAAAGCATATTAATTAGTATTTATAATAATAGAAAGAAAAAACTTGAGTTGTTATTATTTATAATAATCTACTGTATAAATACGTTCCTTTATGTCGAAATTTCAAGTTGAAAAGTTTATCATATTATGATTATATAACCACATATCTCCAAAATGCACTAGTCTTAACAAGCATTTAAGCTTTCTTTGCTATAATAAAAAAAGTAGACATAAACTTTTCAATTAGTATTGAAATATTATATTAATAATTAATGTAATAATTTTATTGATTTGAAATTATGTTAATTATGAAGATATTTGTTTTTCAAATTGAATTCTAAATGGTTTTGGTCAGAAATTTTAATAATAATACAATAAATATTGTTATTATTATAAAGATTTATGTTGATTAATTTTAATATTTTATATAGAAATTAGCTGAATTGATGATGTTATTATTCATTCAATTTAAATTACTTAATTGAAAAGGTTGTATTTAAGTGTACTTTATATAATTTTTTAATTATTATGTTGCTTTTAGGATTTTTGGGGTTTTTTATGCAGAATTTCTTTCGAGTTCGTATCCTTTGATGGGGTAAAAGATGGAGTGAAGAAGTTGCTAGTGCTTGAGAGTGGGAGTAGGGTGGTGCGCTAATCTAATGTGAAAATAGGAAAGTGTACGAACCTCCTAATGCAGCCGGATCAGCCATGCTGAAGTTGTAGCTGCCGGCGGCGGTGGCAAACAGTTTGCTCTCATTGGGTGTGAGGTAAGGTCCGATGGGGCTGTCGTGGTCGTCGTGGTCACCGCCGCCGCCGCTGCTCCCAGAATGGGGTCCTTGCGGCAGATTAGGCCCGTTATCGTTAGCCGCCTCATTGGATTCGTTACTGTTCTCGTCCTGGTTCGTCGTGCAAAGCAGATCCATCGGCTCCGTCTTGATCTCATCCCTCGAATTGTTCGTGGGCGACGGGGAGCTGGGGCTGGAACCGTGCTCCGTCGAGCTGATCCCGTTACCCTCGATGTCCGTCTTGATGGAATTCAGTATATTGGGATTCACGTTGTTCTTCATCGCCGTCGGCGAGAAATCCGTCGGTTGCGTCTGCGGCGGCTGGTGGTGGGACAGGTTCAGCTCGTTGTTGTTGTTGTTCAAGTGTTCGTTCCGTGATCGCTTGTGGTCGCCCTCGGGATCCTGGCTTATCCTTCTGTCCCTGCGGTTCTGCATCGCCGCCCTCCGGAGCAGCTGGTTCACGGTCGTCGCGCTGTGGGGCGGCGACGACGGCGACGTGAAGATCGACTCGTCCATGAGTTTATCGGGGAACGCCGGATGGTGGTTCGACGAAGGTGTCTGCTGCTGGGCCCTCACCAGACTTTGTACATGCGCTAGCTGCAATTGCGGGAAAGAACGGAAAACAGTCAAAATCGCAATTCCAACGGATCCTTTTTGAAGGACAATGCACGCACCTCTCTGTCATCTGCGTGCTTCTGCGTGAGGCCGCTGACCCGCAGGACCTCCGCAGTTTTGAGGAAGGACGAGAGTGATCTCTGGTGCACGTTGACCTCTCCATGGTATATGAATTCCACGAGAGCGTGCAGGTCTGTCCAGGCTACGTCTTGGAGGACTATCACAGGATGCTTACAAGGGGTTGACTGTAAGCAAAAAAAAAGAAGGACATTCATTTAATAAACACACTTGCAATTAGTTGAAACCTCTGGAACATTGTTGCCTCAATTTAGAGCCAATTTATTTAAAAAATAAACAACAACGTTTGCTGAGGCAAGCCGAACCTGTTGCACAGATCGATCGAAAACGCCACCAAACTACATAATGTGAACATCCGCAATAAACACGTACGTTCCCGTCCAAATACTCAAAACGTATTAATACTCGACAAGTAATTTGACAAGTTCCAATTAATATCAATTAAAAGACTTCGGTCGATAGCTCTTTGATCAAATAGAGAAGTTAAAATAAATTTAAAAAAAAAACAATAATTTGTGCAGAAAGACCTATTTCACTATAATTCTTGTATGAATATGTTTTGGATTTTATAAATGTAATTATCAAACAAATCAAATTTACAAAAATTATTATTAATTCACTAAATTTTCCATAATAAACAACTGTTTTATAATTAATATATGAACCAAATTTATTACGAATTAAGAAAGTCTGTAATTGTTTACTTATTTTTCATGATTGGTTAAGGTCTTAAACTCCAATTTCTAATATGCAGTTAAACGCAAAGCGTGTCATCGTGTTTAACCTTCAATGCAAGTGCTGATTAATCATATGAGTAAACGCACGTATTGTTCCTTGTTCCTTGGAAACAAAGCGCGATAATTGAAAGAAAATTTTGGCTTCTGCAGTTTCTCTTTGCGGTTCTTGTGTATTGTTTATCAAAAAAACCTGTTCTTGTGTGGCTTTTGTAGAATTCAGTTTTCAGTAACGTTTATTATTAATGGTTGAATACATATAATAGACATCATAGATTATACTAAAATTTCGTGTTTAACGAAGACAAACCTTTAATTTCATACAATTAAGTAGAATTTGGTTAAAATCTTTACTTTTGTTTAAGGTACTATAGTTAGTTTAGTTTAATGATCAAATGATTGCACTTGTTCAACAAAGTCTGAAAATGATGAAAATGCAAAGAAGTTGCACCGATAATAACAATATTAATAGTTTGTAAGTACAGAATAACGACTTGTGGACGTTATCGATACGCATTTTTATTTGCAAACCGTTCGTAATGTATGCATGCATGTAGTATAGTCAAATTGATAGTCTAATTGAGCATAGATTAATAGTTCAGCGTGCATAGATGGACGGATCGTTATCGTTCTGAACACTCTGACCTTTTTCCTCGAGATGTTAACATTTTATGCATTGCGCTCCGCAATCAGCCGAAAATATTTATAGTTTCCTTTCGCATAAAGCCACAAACGTACGATAATTGGAGCTGATAATCTCGTAATCTCTGAGAGTCAGTTTCCTGTTCGCGCTCGTTTTTATTTATTTATTTAATTTTTTTCGGGTGGCAGTGACGTAACAAGTGAATTAGTATTTTGATCAAAAAAATTGAGATTATGTTGTTGTTTGATGAAGATGATGAAAGATGTTATTGTAGTTACCTTAAGTAATTCTCTGAAATATGGACTACAGGCTGACAGGACGACCCGATGCGCCTTCAGGCTCTTCCCGTCGCAGGCCAAGGTGACGTCGACGAAGTCCTCATCGTCCCTCAGGTTCTCGAACGCCGATGTTATACTACTCTGGTAGTTGTTCCAACGTAGACAGAAATGTTGTGTATCTACCATCGTTAACGTTAATTACCTGAAACCGAAGAAACAAGACAAAGCGAAAAGTTAATACATATTACATTAAACTTCCAATTTTCCATTAAGCTCCACGAATCTCAATGCAAACATATTTTCGCGAAATTCCAATAAGAGGAATCATCATGCACATTTCGTCTGCTAGACCATCATCGTCTCTTTCGTTCATTTCTCCTCCAACGAAAATAGATTCTTTCATTTGCAATAAACACATTTTCACTTTTATATATTGTTCTTCGTCCTTCCATTTTTTTTCTGTTGCATGCGAATATTTGCTTTGGCCTCTTTATATTTCTGGACCGTTCCATTCCAAAACCAACAGGTTCCATTTTTAGCGAGAAAATTAACACGTCTTTAATTTCTACCATCAATATTCGGCACTATTTGCTTGCTTAAAAGCATCATTTCCCAACGCTGTTTACATTCGATAAAACCCGATGGTAAATATTCAAGTAATCCTCTTAACCACAATCAAAGCAATTAACACAATTCTCATTTCAAATATTAATTTGTATCATAATAATTTCAATCATATTTCTTAATTAGATACACAAGAAAATTAATTGTAAAATATTGTTTAAAAAAAATAAATTAACCAATTGAAATTATCAATAACGAAGTGCCAATTGATAACTTGAATAAAAGTAGTTTAAAGTTCAATTGCTCTGCACCTACATTTAAGTTCCAATTCTATCCGAACGTGTTGATGTTTCTATGCACTTTCTAACGATACCCGGCGCATCCACAATAAGTTTAACAAGAACACAAATCTAACAATGCGTAAAATAATGTTAATTTTACATTATTTTTAAACTCCGTATTTGCTTTTATATTTAATTAACAATTAATTAAATAAATTGTATAATTGAGATAATAATATGCAAAATATAACAACTTATTAGTAATTGTTCTTTTACTTGAAACACTAAGAAACTATTACGAAAGATACATTTAGATATTATTTGCTTAACGGAGCAATTAACATATTCATAATTAAGAAAAATTGCTTTGAAATAATGTTAATGAAAAAAAAAAGGTATTTCTTCGTTTTACTGTATTAGTTTTTGTAATTGTTGTTGCAGTAAATGTAATAAATAATAATAATTTTGAAGAAAAGAATACAAATTTCAAAATGAATTAATTCCTATAATTATTAAATTCATTTAATGTATGATTTTGTTGTATGGAATTCAATTACTTCGTTGTCGAATGAATATGTCACAAATTGAATTTGACACCTGTCACTTTTGCGGCGAGCGGGAGATTCGAAAGTGACAGGTCCGTTTGTTTCTTTTTCTGAATAGTTACCCATAGTTGAGGTAATGAATAGTCCAAAGCAGGAGTAGTTCAGATGCAGCAAAGGGGCACTCGTTTTAGCACCGACCCGTCGCAACTTTGCCCGATAAACTGTACATATTGTTTATGGCGATTTGCATATGGAGCGACGATAAAGTTCCACTCGGTCTCCGTTTTGTGTGTAAACAGCCGACGAAGAGGAGAGGAAAAAACAAAGTATAATCGTAGCAGATCGTCTCTCGGGCGCGGAATGCGCGCGAAAAGCCGCGGAAAACTCGAAATAAACGAAGAAAACAGAAAAATGGGTGAAAAGCGAAACGAAAAGAGTGGCGGCACGGAGCACTGGGGGAAGCACGCGGACGGCGCCGTCGACCGGAAACGGAAGCGGCGGAAAACTGCAGACGTCGTTGCCGCGCGGCCCTCTTTCAATCATTAAAAATAAAATTCGCGCTGCATGAAGAGACGAAAAAACATACTCATTGGCTATTAGAACGCGCCGGTGTGTGGGGGGGATGCGAAAATATGGCCGCGAAAAATATATATCTGTGTGGGTGCGCGTTTGTATATGTATACAGTATATATATATATAGATATATAGTACACATTGCGCGGAAAGGGAAAACTCCGACGCTGCGTGAGGGGGTGCGTCGCGACGCCGGGCCGCGACCTCGACGGTCAATGGCAAATCAACGACGCATCAGCTAACGAAATCATTCGATACATTTTCAACAGTTTCCTCTCCATTTTTCTTTCCTTGCTTCCATTCCTCTCTGCCGTGCAACCGTTTCCTTGCACTTCTCGTTTCCACCGCCACCGAAATGCAAAGCAGGCCCCGAACAATGCGTATAAATTAATGATTAATATGTTGAAAAATGCGGCTGGTGGGTGGCGCTCTCTCGCACAATGCAGAAAAATAAGCCCGGTCCATCTTCGACGACGACGACGACGTTGCGAATAACCCAGATCTCGAAATAAATGCCGAAAATACGTTGCACGAAACTTACGAGACAGAAAAAAAAAACGAGATAATATATATATATAGATGTACATGGACGAAATGCTTAGCCCGGTTGGTTGCCTAATACCACTTTTTTTTTAAAGAATGATACAAAATTTGGATATTCTGGATTCATCCTATTTTCAACAAATTTTCCAACTTTAAAGTTGGTTATATCATTAACTTATACCTTTAACAACAACATCAATCAATCACTTATTAATTGACACACAATTTTCAAGACATTATTCTATTGTCGAAATACAATTTGGAGATTTTGGATTCATCCTATTTTCAACAAGTTTTCCAACTTTAAAGTTGGTTATATCATTAACTTATACGACAAAATCAATCAATCACTTTTTAATTAACACACAATTTTCAAGACATTATTCTATTGTCGAAATAATATTTGGAGATTTTGGATTCATCCTATTTTCAACAAGTTTTCCAACTTTAAAGTTGGTTATATCATTACTTTATATCTTTAACGACAACATCAATCAATCACTTTTTAATTAACACACAATTTTCAGTACATTATTCGATTGTTGAAATAATATTTCTATTTTTGTAATAATCCTGTAAATCAATGTTATTATTACCAAATCAAACGACAATGAATATTTGCATTTAAAGCCATACAACAAAGATAGGTACAATTCCATTAAGTAATTGCAATTACCAAATCCAACTGAAATTAATTTTCTTATTAGTTACTTTAACTATATGCTTATTATAATTGTGAATTTGCAATCACATCAGAGTTATAATTGTTACCAAAAATGTTAATTGAAAAATAAACCTTATTGATCAATTATTTTTTTAAATTGAGAAAATATTTAAAATTCAAATAATTTTGTGTTAATATTGCGTCAAATAATAATAATAATATACATTTATTGGCCGAAAGTACAATTTATAAACTAAGTGTAATAAATAAGCTAAGAGTTTCTAATATGTCTATTTGTTAAGACCTTTCAGACAATTACACAAAAAATATATTAAAAACGTTTACTTTTCATGTAAAATTATTAAGAATTACTTTCAAGTTCCTTTTTCATTATACAAAATTTGATATCAATTAATTTTTGTATCGAAATTCTTGTATTTATTCTTTATAATTGTTGATTACAATTGAAATCAAATAATAATTAACAAAAATTGTTGAATTATCAATGTAAAAGACTTTCATCCATAATTTAAATGAAATTAGTTTTGTAGAATCAAAAAAAGTAGTAAAACTATTTGATATCAATTATTTTTTGAATCGAAATTGTTGTATTTATTCTTTATAATTGTTAATTACAATTGAAATCAAACAAAAATTAACAAAAACTGTTGAATTATCAATATAAAAGACTTTCATCCATAATCTAAATGAAATTAGTTAAAAGTTGAAATTAGTTTTGTAGAATCAAAAAAAAAGTAGTAAAACTATTTGATATCAATTATTTTTTGAATCGAAATTGTTGTATTCATTCTTTATAATTGTTAATTACAATTGAAATCAAATAATAATTAACAAAAAATATCAATGTAAAAGACTTTCATCCATAATTTAAATGAAATTAGTTAAAAGTTGAAATTCGTTTTGTATGATCAAAAAAAGTAGCAAAACTATTGTATTACACAATTCTTTAATGTTTCAAATGATTAAATTTTGCAATCGTTGTTTAATTTTATAAATTAACATTAATATTATAACTGTGTAAACAAAATTAGTTATATTTCTCACAAAAAATGTACTATTTTAGAATAGATGAAAACTGTAATTCATATTATTGCAGAAATTACTATTTGTATTCAATTATTATTAAAATATTGCATGATCATTTGTATTTTTACGTAGAGAAATATTTGTTTCTATATAGTTTTTTTTTTATAACTATTTTTTATTAATTATTTCTTTAATTAAAAAACAACATAATAAAATAGATGAAAATGATTAAATAGTACTTTGAAATAGTACGAAGATTAAGTGCTTATTCAATTTTTTGTTTTCTATGCCTATTAAATAATTAATTGAATAATTTTTTAATTTAAATAAATTAATTGAAATTTAGCCCTTTACAGCAAATAGAAGAATATTTGTCTTTTGTATTTCTTCATTTTTGTTGTGTTGAGTTTATTTTTCGTTGCAATAAATGTAATTATTATCATTCATTGATTGGAATTGCACAATTTTTGCACGGAAATGCGCGCATGGTGTTGCATAACCGTTGCGGGGGTTGAAATAAAAAAAAAGAGAAGCATACGCACGTCCCCGGTACATATGTACATAATCGATTTTCCTCGCATTACCATATCCTCTCTTGCTTCGCTTTCGTTTTCCCCAATTTCGCTTTTGTTTTTCCTACTTTCCTTTCCACCATCAGTTTCAATGCCGCCCCAGGATTAATTGAACGGGGACTAATTGATCGAAGCTAACCGTTTCGCCGGTTGCTGCCACGGAGCTTATGCAATTATGTTGATATGTTACACAATATCGATTTTTTTTCGCTCCTCTCTGGGTCCCAACACGGTTATTATCATCCGCCAAGTTAAATACATAAATACATTAAACACATCACATTCATTTTTGTTTTTTTTTTATCTAACACCAATTCCAGATAAAGAAAAAAACACGTATGAAATAGTTGATAATGGAATATGATGATAAATTGTAATAACATTTACGATCGTCGTTAATTAACAATTAACTCAATACATAACTAAAGTCGAGAAAGTTTGCAGTTGTGATCGGATCTTTCGAAATATCAACAAAATTTGAGCATCCCTTTATCTAAGATTACATAATTTCGCGACGATTCTATTGCATTGTCTTCTCCCGTCGATCATTAGATAAAATAAAAATAAACCGTTTCTCCATACACATATACGTTTTTTTTCATTATCAGCGAGATGACTTACAGATTACAACTTTGCAACTATTTACTTTAATTTCTGCCATTTCTTGCGTATTTACACAATTCGCAACTGGATCATCAGCGAAGCATTTACGTAACTAATTACACATTGCAATTTAACGTCTTTTTTTTTCTCTTCTTCACTAAAGAAAACCTAATTTGAGGACGAAAACAAATGTCATAAATATTTGGAAGTTCGGTAAACACGTCGTCTCCTCGAAAGAAAAAAAAACAACATTCCGTTATTATTAATTTGTATCCCTAATTCTCTTATTAATAGCCGTTTCACAATACGAGCCAGATACACAAAAACATGTTTGCAAATCCGAATTGATCACCGCAAATAATATAGGAAAACAGCAATTATTATGATTTTTTTTTGGTATTGAAATGATCGTCCTCAAGTGACGTAAAGCCGAATCCTAAATAGGCGATTGATTCGCACACGTAAAGGATAATTTAGTTTACTTAAACTGTTTTTTTCTTTGTATTAATGCATGCACACAAACAATTGACGTAGACTCGAAATTATGCAAATACCGATGTTGCAAAATAATGCATCAATAGAAGTTTCGTTGAGGTGTTTCATTTTTCTGTCTCTCTCTCTCTTTTGTTATTTGTGTTGTTCATTTTTTTTTGGCAATTTAAATAATGGTTGTTTTGGCGGTCGAGCGCAGGGCCGGATCGGGCGCGAATTCCTCCTAGGGTGCACGTCTATTAATACCTGCTTGAGGAGAGGAGGAACAGAAAGAGAGTCCGTAAATTCCGGTTATTTGTTGGAACTCCCCGGTCCAAAAGGGCCGTCGACCGTTGCCCTCGCACGCCTAATTAGGCACGCACCAAGGGCTTCCGAAGTATAGCTTTTCTTACCCGTCTTTTTTGCGGAATTGCATAAACGCTCGAATTAATTACGTAATAAAACATTAATTTGAAACACAATAATTCAACTTAAATTACAAGTAGAAACTTATTGAAACATGTTTATTTGAATCATTGCATTAAGAAACAACAACAATTCAACTTACATTGCAATTAGAAACCCGATTGTTTTCGCAAATCATTATTAAACATCATATTTTGGATGGAACATACACAGATCAAGGTTGTTTTCGTTGCAACAATTCGGGTGCTTCTAAATAATATGTTTGTACACGGATCGCATCAAAACAAGAAGTAAATCATTTGTTGTGTTTTCCGTATTGTTATTTAATCGTTGTTTGTTTCGGAAAACCCGAAAAACATTGTTGATTTCTTTATAAAATTTTATTTTTAACTGTTTAACTAATATATGCAAATAGAAATTAATTAGTAATAATTACAAACTAATTAAAGTTTAAAAAAAAGAGTACTTATAAAAATAATGCAGGAAAAATCAATTGTAACAAGAGTAATTTTAAATTTATAAAGAAATTTCTTTACAAAACAATATTATTTTCAATAAACTATGCAATTAATTGAATTATTATATTTGTTGATTATTAACAAATTATTTGTTTTAAAAAAAGTAAGATTAAATCAAGAAAATCAAAAGTAATATAATTGAGTACTGCTCCTTTCTAATGTCATGAATTTATTTGAAATTTGTGCACTTGAAATAATGCAAAAAAACATAAATAAATCAAGGATATGAAGAATTGTTATTATTTAGGGCAGATCTACAGTTTTTAGCTATTTGCAGCAAGGAAATTATTTTTTTGTATTTCTTGAGTTTGTTTTTATATGCAATTTTAAAAATATTCAATCTAAAAGCAATTAAAGAAATTTGCAATGAATCATTATAATTAAATGTATTGTTATTTAGGTTATGGGGGGAAAACCAGGAAATTTTTATTTAATTTAGATTAAATTGTAAAATTTCAATTGAAATCTTGACAATTAATTATGAATTAAATATAAAATGTTGGAATAATGTGAAATAAATTGTTTTCTTTTAATGGAAATAACCAAGAATTATATTTGATAAATCAAAGCTAATTGTTTCTATTTGAAATTCGTTACAAATTTAAAGTGAAAATTAAGAGTTTGCAAATTGTTGTAAAATTCGTTTTTGAAGGATTTGGTTAAAAAATACTACTAAGTGGTTGAAATTGATGAAGTTGTTATTTGAAATTCGTTTCAAATTAAGAATTTGCAAATTGTAAAATTGGTTTTTGAAGGATTTGGTTGAAAAATTGAAGTACTACGTGGATGAAATTGATGAAGTTGTTATTTACCTTAGAAATGGAGCGAGTGTTGTGCGAAAACAAAATTTGTTTGGGAAATAAGTATATCCATGTTCTAATGTTTGCCCAGGGTGAGAAAAAACGTGTTGCACTTCAACGTAGCTGCATCGTACTCGTATTACAACAATATGTACGTATTCTTTTTCGGTTCTCGTCCTGCGACTGGCCAGTCTTTATTTTCGCCTGCTTCGGAGGCCGGATGTGTGCATTCGCGTGTTCGGAATAAAGAAGTACGAATATTGGGGTTGCG
>JAFMTC010001806.1:239519-271936 GCA_018845635.1 Nicrophorus orbicollis | reverse complement strand
GTGTGTGTGTGTGCGGGCGCCGCCTCCCGCGCATGAACATTTTAATTTCTCGTCGGGCATAGAATAAATACGCGCGCGGAGGCGGCTGCGATTCGGCGGGGGCCCACTATTTTTCCCCCGGCACATTTTCGTTTCGCCAGGCCATATTTTATTGATTTTATAATCAATATCGTAATAAAACCTGCAATGTTTTCATCTTTATTTTTCCCCCAGCATCCCTGCTGTACACTGTTGTACACGTATACACGCACGCACAACCACCCCCCGCCAAACACACTCTCTCTTTCTCTATCTATCGCTGTACGCTACATTTTTACAGCCGCCCCTTCGCAAAAACCGCCGCCGCCGCCCCCGCGCTCTCTTCCGCCTCCTCCTCCTCCTCCTGCTTCCGACCCCCCCGGAACCGGGGTTCGAAACCCTCCTCAGTCGCTCAATATTCAAATTTTGCTCTAATGTTTTTAGCACATACAATACACGTAAAAAATTTCATGCCTGCTACGGCGAATTTTCGTTAATTAATTAATTAATTAATCAAAAATAACGAACTAATTATAAATAGCATCAAAACATATTTATTATATACCATACACTTTTGTTGCTATATTTTTTTTTAAATAATCCGGTGTTTCCCAAACTTTAAACAAATGTTTTTCGTAAACTTCTAAATTTAACTTTGTCTAAAGGCATAGTAAATTCATTATTCAAAATTTTAACAAATATTACATAAAAATTTGTGTTTTTTAAATAACTTTCAACTTTCAATCTTTTTTCATAACCTCCTGATTCCACTTATGAATTATTGACACATATTTTGTCTACATGCATAGAAAGCAATATGTTAATTAAAATATACAATTCTTACTTTTAATTTTAAATAATCCGGTGTTTCCCAAACTTTAAAGAAATGTTTTTCATAAACTTCTAAATTTGTTTAACTTTAACTTTATCTAAAGGCACAGTAAATTAATTATTCAAAATTTTAACAAATATTACATACTAAATTTTGTTTTTTAAATAACTCGCAACTTTCAATCTTTTTTCATAACCTCCTGATTCCACTTATGAATAATTGACACATATTTTGCCTACATGCATAGAAAACAATATGTTTATTAAAATATACAATTCTTACGTATCAATTATATACAATTTGCTTCATTTTTTGTTAATTTTAAATAATCCGGTGTTTCCCAAACTTTAAAGAAATGTTTATCATAAACTTCTAAATTTGTTTAACTGTAACTTTGTCTAAAGGAATAGTAAATTATTTATTCAAAATTTTAACAAATATTACATAAAAATTTGTGTTTTTTTAAATAACTCGCAACTTTCAATCTTTTTTCATAACCTCCTAATTTCACTTATGAATTATTAACACATATTTTGCCTACATGCATAGAAAACAATGTTTTTTAAAGTATACAATTCTCACTTATCAATTATATACAATTTTGTTGTTACATTTCTTTGAAAATTTGTAATAATTAGATGTTTCCAAACCAAAAAAGTCAACTTTTGAATCGTATATATAAACTACTAAATCAGTGTAAAACAATAATTGATAATTAGTTTGTCTACAAAAAAAATAATTAAACAAAAATGACATATTAATTCGATTTTGTTGCTACATTTTTTTTAACTTTTTTTATATATAATTAGGTGTTTCCAAATCAAAGAAAGTCAACTTTCGAATCGTTTACATAAACTACTAAATCAGTGTAAATCAATAATTGATAATTAATTTGACTACAAAAAAAAATATACAAAAATTTCATATGAATTCAATTTTGTTGCTACATTTTTTTAACTTTTTTTTTTAATATAATTAGATGTTTCCAAACCAAAAAAAAAACAACTTTCGAATTGTTTACATATACTTCTAAATCAGTGATAATTACTTTGTCTACACAAAAAGAATAATACAAAAATACATATTAATTCCATTCTATTCAATTTTGTTGCTTAATTTTTTTCTTAAATTTTGTATATAATTAGGTGTTTTCAAATCAAAGAAAGTTGATAAACTTTTGAATCCTTTTTCATAAGCTCCTTAGAAAATAATTGTAAAAAATGATTAATGCAACAAATATTATTAAAAAATTTAAGAAATCTACAAGTGTTTTCCAATCTTTATACAAACTACAAATTCAACGATTCTTCTTAAAAATATAAATATTTTCTAAATTTCCACCAATAATTTATTTTTTGTTAACATTTCTGATCTAATTTTGTTTAATTTAATTATTTTCTTTATTAATGCATGAGCTGTTTCCAAAGGATTTTCAATTTCAACAAAACTCTGAAACAGTTCTATTATTTTAAATGTTTTCGAAATATTTTACTGTTTTACTTGTGTATAATAATTCGGCTTTTCCAAAAATTCAGGAATAAACAATTGTTAATTAAATCAAATCTTCTAATTATCTTTTTTTTAATTAATAAATTATCAATTCGTTATTTGTACTTAAATGAAATTCATTGAGACAAAATATAGTGGTTTTCTTTAATACAAAATTATCATATTTTATTGAAAAAGTAATGTAAAATTGTATCAATTCGTTGTTTGTACTTAAATGAATTTTAATTGAAAATCATTAAGACAAAAAGTTTTTAACACAAAATGATCATTTTTTATTGAAAAACTATAGTAAAATCGTATAAAATTTTGCATATAATTTTACATTTTGATGTGCTTATAACTTTATAATTTACTATAAATCTGACGAAGATTAAATCCACTACACTTACACGTTTTAATGCGACACGAACGTACATATTGTTCTAATGTAAACATAAAGTATTAAGTAAGCTATATATTAAACGCTGAATCTCTAAACCAAATGGAAATGGCGTGTAATTTATGTTGACGATAGACATGCTAATAGGATAATAATTTGTTAAAAAAAAATGTCTAATAGTTTATATTTATTTACGATTGCCCCAAAGAAGTAAACAAGAAACGAAAAATGCATCAATCATCGCTTTTGGAGATTCGCAGCACGAAAAACGTATAATTTGTAACGTTTATTTACCATTCAAGATTCCATTCTAACTTCCAGAAGCTGATACACAAGTGTTATTATTATAATTTTTTTCTTTTTAAAATAAACCGAAGAGAAATGTTTCTATTTTCATTAGATAAGATACAAAACTAATGTTTTGATTCGCGAACTTCGCATCCTCGCACTTATTTTTCTGCTGACCGACTATTTGATTATAAATAGAATCCAAATGTTTATTTATGAAAGTACGTTGGAAGTTCGCATGGACACTTCTTCGAATATCGCTTACCAATCGAAACCGATAACCGTTTTCTTCGTACATTCATTAATTGATACTCATCATCATCATCAAAAATAAAGCAATTTACACTTAGGAATGCATCATATTTCTATAGATGTTTTGATTTATTACAATTGCCTGTCGTCGAAAGCTGCGTGTTGTTACATAACGCGAAATCTAATTTTAATTACGTTATCACGTCCACTCCCAGTAAACATTTTGATACATCGAAGCAATGCTTGTTTTTAATTAGATACCAAGAAAATTGTCAGTGAAACTAATCATAAAGTCTTCGTTTTGTTATTCCGAATCTTGATAGTTTTACGAAGAAAACAAGTGAACGAAACGGGAAGTAAATATTGTTATTTTAATAAATGCAAATACGCGATTTAATTGGTTGATAAATTTTGTAAAAAAATTGGTAAAAATCGCTTTAAATTCCATCGTTTTGATTTCATTGTGATTTCGTTTAATGCGAAAATCATACAATCCGTTGAAAAACAAATATTTATTTATAAATATATAAATTTCATGCAATTAAATTTCATCCGATTGAAAACATCCTTGTTGTTCCGAAATTTTTCATTGAAATTTGTTCATTGAAATCATTCAAAACGACACATGCAGAGCACGGTGTGAATTAGAACCGATTGGCGAAGAGAATACAAATTTGAGAATGCAACAACAGCAAAAAAAATGTAGTGTTTTTTTTGTTGGTGAGGCGATGAATAATTTTCTATTGTTCGTTTCTCAAGTGCAGATTAGCTCACCTTCGTCGGTGTTATTCATCGTTTCTCGGATCGATCTTGCGGCTTTTACCCAAAAAGCCTGAACTACTTCGCTCGAAATCACTCGAATTCGCTCATTAGCGTCCAATAAAAAGCACTAATCGCGAACCACTGAACTACGAAATAAGCATGTGCACATTCATTTCAAATCGACAAATATTGTTTACACCACTTGCCGCATCCGAACCTCACAGTTTTCCATAAACAATCCCATTCGTGCACACGATTCTAATCAACGATGTGTTTTCTTCTTCAACGCACATCTTCTCTCACATTTGTTATGAATATTATCTAACATTCCAGTAAATTAATATAAACTTTCACGTATTATCCAGTTTCGAAACGGATTCGAATTAATACACCTCGCTATACGGCCGCTCTTTATACGGCATTTCGCTATAACGGCCCTCTTCAATCATGTTGCCAATCTTGCGCAAGCGCAATAATTGATTCCTTATACGGCTTTTCGCTTTGCGGCCAAGTTTCGTGGAACGTATCTATAGCTGTAAAGCGAGGTATGGGTGTAGTCACAAATCTATTGACATTGTGAGTTACATTGTACTTTAGTCCATAACTTGACTCTAGTTATAAATATTTGTCATTCTGTGATTACAGCATACCAATTGACAGAAAAAGGAGTCAACATGTTACACCTTACGTTAAAAAGTATAAAAATTTGTCAAATTATTAGTATAAATATTGAGTCACAAGACTAAAAGGTTGAGAAATGCTGTTCTAGAAATGTCTAATCTTTTCTTTTTGTTAAAACTGGGATATGAATTTGTATACGAATTGCACAATTTATATACAAATTTATCATAATTTCTACATTTTTTTTGTTGTACAAAGTGAATAATATTATTCGAATGATTTGTTTTGATTATTTTCGATACTCATTAAATAAATTAGCGAAGAAACTGCAGATATAACAACAAAATGCAAAAACGAAGTGTTGTTGTTTCAATTATTCAAATTGTAGTGTTGCATTGACCAATAATAAGTGAGAAAAAAGTAAAGTTAAAACAACAAATTATTGTTTAATACAAATATATTAGAAGAGAAATCGATATACAAATCAAAATAGATTGTATAAAGTCCTTATTTTTGTTGAAGTGTTTGTTTGAAATGCTACACCGTTTAAACGTGCATTCAAATGTGAACGGTGTATGAAACGAAATGAATAACGCGTACATTTTGTGGATAATTCACACCGTTGTACGAATTTGTATATAAATATCGGAAATTGCCTCCCCGAACCTAATAAAACCAATTGCATATTTAATCCAAAAAAAAATTGGACATTTTGCGTTGATACGAAATTTGTGTGAATTCAATTTGTTTTCAGTTTGAAATCGTTCGTTTTTTTATTTGTATTTTATACGCTTCCTTAATTAACAAATTAATATAAAAAATGTGTAAATTTATTCCACATTTCTATTCTCATGAAATGATTAAATTTAAACGTGCAAATATGTTATAATTATATAATAAAGACGTTTATCTTTTGCATAATGTAACATTTTAGTTGCAGTTTATGTTTGATAATTATTTCATGATAAAAATTGGAATAGTTAACAACAATACTTTAGTTTAATAGAAAACAAGTTTAATTAATGTTTAGTAAAAACAACTAGTAAGTAATCATTAATTTCGGTACGTTATTATACAAAGATGCTTTTTGCATACAAAATATATATTAAAAAAAAACGAATTTAAATTTTAGAATTTCTAAATAAAGTGGAATATGTCTGTTTTAATTGAAATTAATTTACGTAATTAATCGAATAAATAACAAATGTTATTAATTTCATTCGATACATTTTGTTTAGAATGTGAAAAAATAGTTATAATTAGGTACATTTTATGTATGAAATATCTAAGTTAAAGAAAAGAAAACTTTGATTGATTTTGGTTAAATAAATTTTCAAAGTTTTACAAAAAAATTAACAATTAAGTTAATATAACTTATTGTAATGGGGTTTAAAATACAACTGTTGTGAATTTATTTAAAATAAAGTAGTTAAAAAGTGTTATAATTCTTATAATTTGATTTCATATATTAATTTATTTGTTGTTTTATTGAATTATCTTAACTTTGATTCATTTATATTTTAAATTATGACTAGTATTTGCTTTAATTTAATTTGAAATAATTGCTTATAATTGAAATCGAGTTTAAGTAGTTTATGAAATCATTATTTATTATACAAAAAATGAATTGTTTTTTTTATGTTTTTGAATGGATAATGCTGTGAATTCTCTTACCTCGAAAGACGGCTGCGCGTCGAAAAAAATGCTGTATTAGACTGCAATATTTGGAGACACTCGCCAGTTAGATGCAATTTGAACTTGACAAAGTCATACGGCCATAGTTTCGTATCAAGTTGGTTGCGTCATTCCGCCGAAAAAAATAAAACAAACGAAATATATAATTTAAAACGATTTTCCCGGCGTTGTTTATGACTTTGCAGGACGAACAACAACAACAACAATGACAATAAAAACAATGTATGAATCGTTTGTATGGAGATACTGCATCTCTATAATGGTGCGAAGGAAGATGTGTGTGCTGTTGCATTGAGAAGGACCCGAAACTATTTGGGAAACGACGTTCTCGCGGTTCGATTCCATTAAAAACACTTAACTTGTTTTTGCAGTCTATAGAGTTTATTTACCTTCTATTTACTATGAATCAGACTTTAATTTGTTGTATGTGTGTGCTGCATTATGTGTGCAAGTCTGTGTGCATGCACATACAGTCGCTCTCCTTCTTTTTTTTCCCCATTCTCGTCCTTCTCTCTTCTCTTCCTTTCTGCTTTGTTGTTCGTCGGTCAAATAAATATATCCATTGCATTGCAAGTGAATAGAGAGAGAAAGGGAATGCCGGAGGAGCGAAAGAGAGCGAGAGAGAGAGAGAAAGAGTATAGTTCGGACGACAGACTGCCAAATTAACGACAGGACCGCACTCGATCCGAATTCCTTCCGAAACTTTTGTACGCGTTTTACCTAGAGTGGATAGACGACGACGACGAAGATCACCACGTTCTTTGACGTAGACGTGGACGAACATGAAGACGCAAAGAGGTCGATCTAATTTTAGTTTTATTGCAGCAGCAGCAGCCGCACAATAAATGGCTTATTAATCTTAATCACGTATTGGATAATTTATGCATGTTAGTTTTACACAATTGTGTGTTTATTTCAATAATATGTGTTAGATAATTGTGCTAGAATCGAGGCAAGCGCGGCAACAAAGGACGTCTTTCATGATCGCAATTACAAACTCGCGCGTTTTTATCGCCGTCAAATAGATATTGGCTAATGTAATAATACTATTCATAATCTGAAGAATAGCGCTATTTACATGGTAAAAATCTTCGTCTGTGCATTTATACATGTTAGACGCACTCAAAGCAACATTATCACCGAATTTCAGAGAAAAATACGAATTCCGACCATAAGACGCACCTTTACACATAGAAAAATACTTAAAATTGGAGTGCGTCTTATTGTCTGAAAATTGTTAATTAAACTTAAAATAAATATCTTAACATATCTGTTATTTTAACAAAATAATGACTAATTACCTTTCGATTATTCGATAACCGTCAATTAATGATTCAATTACCAAACTTTTCAGACAATAAGACGCACTTTTACACAAAGAAAAAGACTTAAAAGTGGAGTGCGTCTTATGATCTGAAAATTGTTAATTAAACCTAATACAAATATCTTAACATTTCTGTTAATTTAACAGAATAATGTCCAATTATCTTTCGATTATTCGATATACGTTAATTAACCATTCAATTACCAAACTTTTGTGACCATAAGATGCACCTTTACACAAACAAAAAATACTTAAAATTGAAGTGCGTCTTATGGTCTGAAAATTGTTAATTAAACTTAAAGCAAATATCTTAATATATCTGTTAAATTAACAGAAAAATGTCCAATTACCTTTCGATTATTCGATTTACGTCAATTAATGATTCAATTACCAAACTTTTCTGACCATAGACGCACCTTTACACAAACAAAAAATACTTAAAATTGAAGTGCATCTTATGGTCTGAAAATTGTTCATTAAACTTAAAACAAATACCTTAACATATCTGTTAAATTAACAGAAAAATGTCCAATTACCTTTCGATTATTCAATATACGTTAATTAATGATTCAATTACCAAACTTTTCTGACCATAAGACGCACCTTTCTACATATAAAAATACACTTAAAATTAGAGTGAATCTTATGATCTTAAAATTACAACAAATATCTTAACATATCTATTAATTCAAATGAATAATGACTAATTACGTTTCGATTATTCGATATACGTTAATTAATGATTCAATTACCATATTTTTCTGATCATAAGAACCTTTTTTTACATAGAAAAATCGCCTTGAAATTTGACTGTTTTAATCGAACTGAAATTGTGAATTTCATTTTTATTGTTTGGATAAAATTGAATACTAATTATTTTGTATTTGGTCCAAATTGCGTAAAACAACCTAGGTCTTTCCACTAATTAATATTATACAAAGCTTTCTTAACTTATTTTGGCAGAAACCGAAAAAATATGAAATAGTTTTGTTCGAAAACATTCATCAATTCGAATTAGAACTAACCGAATGTTTTATTTCAAACATAACATAAAAATTACGCATGCAAAATGCAAACATTGGCGAAAAAAACGTACTGATAAAATGATTCAGACTGTGCTCGTATCACAATTGATATGGTTTTTTTCTGCGTTTACCCAATGGATTACTAAACGAAATTTCTGGAATTTATTGATCGAAATAGTTGAATTTAATTATAGTTATTAATATAATCATTATTAATAATAAAAATTCAGTCAATTTCATTTCGAAATTGATGGAATCATATCGAATGTCCACCCAAAAAAAAAATGAATGAATGAAATCAAATTTGTGGGTCACCCTCACCCTCTAATTATACACGCAACTTTTTTTTTTGTGCATAACAAACAATGAGTCACAAACACACTAAAAATATCATCAGGTATACACATTCCGAGAATAAAGGAAAACGCTTTCGAATGCTGTACATAAATTTGCAGGAAATCATCCATTGCAGAGTATACCTAAATTTGATGTTTTCATTCGAATTTTGCAGTCGTTGTTTCATGGACGTTCACGCTTTAATTATAGTGTTCCTCTCACTCTTTCCACACACACACACAGTCTTTTATATATATGTATATATATATATGTATATATGTATATATATATATGTATATATATATATATATGTATATATATATATGTATATATATAAATATAACATTATCAAAAACAAAATATGCTTTTAGTGCATTCTATCTGGAGATAAAAAAAATTATCAAACCAACTCTCGAACCCATACGCATACATTGTGTGTGTGTGTGTGTATATAATATTAGTCTAAATTTAATGACTGCTGCTATCGTTGCTAAACATGCTTTCGGAACGCTGATAAGCGAAAAAAATTCGCACATTTAGTGATTTTTTTTTCACATGCAAAATGTCGTGTTACATAAAGGTTTTGCGATGATCGTAGTTCAATTCCATCTCGGGTTGCAACGAAATTTGCTAATTACATAATCGGGTATTGTTCAATACTTAGGAGTTGATAATAAGTTGAAGATAGTCTTACAGTCTGCCATTTTTTTTTCTGTCGTTCGGTTGGAAAATTGCGTATTTCTGTGTACTAGTTCGTCAATTTTTTTTTGGGAACCGGTAATCTCCCGACCTTGGGTTTTGCGTGCACGAGATTATTGGCACTCTAAACCAGAGAGTGAGAAGGCGATAAAACCGAATGACAGGGAGAGAGAGAATATTGTTTCGTTTATTTATTTCTGCAAAAGGCATTAAAGGTCGCAGGTCAACAGTACTTTAGTCTAAATCATCTGAAGCCTATTTGCAGTCCGTCAAAATAGATATCTTACTCATAATAGATTGAAACTTACTTAATGAAGTTATTTACGCGTTAATTATTTAGTTTTTTGTTCAAATTTATGGTTAAGCTTTAGTTTTAAAAGTAATTTAAAAGTCTACGTTAGAATTAATCAATTGTTCCTAACTAAATATTCTATTGCTTCCTTTGTTTTTATGATATTGGAGTTTTCGATTTTGCAGTTTATAAAATTTGAAAGTTCATCAACAAAAGAAAAACCTATTTTTTTGGATGAATTTGAATTTCAATATTATAGAAAAATGTTACTAGTTTATGAATCACTTAATTAGTTTCGTAATAAATTAAATTAGAGATAACTTCATAAAAAAATAATAATGTAAAACTTAGTTTATGAAATTTGTATACATTTTTTAATTAATTAGTAAGTTTATCCAAAATTTGATCACTTTATTGATTTATGACATTTATGAAATTAAAAATTAGTTTACTTCAGTTCTTTATACGAAATTTAATAGTTTATCTAAAAGTTAGTCAATAGTACCTTCTTCCAGTTTTTTTTTAATTTAGAAGTTTTTCCCAAAAATTGTTCAATTTTTATGAAATTTGATGAGTTTTGTAGTTTGTACAAAACTTAGTTCAATTTCGTACTTTATGAAATTTGTTAAATTTACAAGTTTATCCAAATATTAGTTCACTTTAGCACTTTATGAAATTGGATGAATTTAGTAGCTTATACAAAAATTAGTTCAATTTATTTTTTTTATGAAATTTGATGAATTTAGTAGTTTATACAAAAATTAGTTCAATTTAGTGTTTGATGAAATTTGATGAATTTAGTAGTTTATACAAAAAATGGTTCATTTCACTTTATGAAATTTGATGAATTTAGTAGTTTTTCCAAAAAAAAATGTTCACTTTAGCACTTTATGAAATTTGATGAATTTAGTAGTTTATACAAAAATTAGTTCAATTTAGTACTTTATAAAATTTGATAAATTTACAAGTTTATCCAAATATTAGTTCACTTTAGCACTTTATGAAATTTGATGAATTTAGTAGTTTATACAAAAATTAGTTCAATTTAGTATTTGATGAAATTTGATGAATTTAGTAGTTTATACAAAAATTGGTTCATTTCACTTTATGAAATTTGATGAATTTAGTAGTTTTTCCAAAAAAATGTTCAATTTAGTATTTGATGAAATTTGATAAATTTTAGTAGTTTAATGAAATTTGATGAATTCAGTAGTTAAATTTAGTGAACCATTCAAAAATTATTAATTTCTCGGATAGAAAAACCTCGGTCGTTAGCCCTTTGGCACAAATGAAGGTATAAAATTTGTCAAATATAAACCTCGAACAAAAAAAGCACTTTATGAAATTAGTTAATCAAAAATGTGCCAACTTTTGTGCAATTTGTTGAATTTAATGAAACTGTTGATCGACTATTCGAAGCAGTGTGTTTTCATTGTCCACTTATATTTAACCTGAGGTTATCCAAAATAACAGAAAGATTACAAATGTGTAACACTTAATAGTAAACAACGTTATTATGTATTTGCAATCACGCATTTGTCGTTAATTAAACTAAAACACAATTTAAGGTCAATCTAATTAGGATTTTGGGGTACATGGATCGTGATGAAGTTGTGACTTTCGCAAAGCGCAAAAAACGTCGACCGTTATTATTGTTTTCCGCGAAAGCTTTCCGAATTTAGAATAAGGACGAGGGAAGCTGTTTCCTTTTGCATCTATTTCGGTTTGTATAGTCTGTGCATTTAATAATATCAGCGGATATGCAAGAAGAGGAAAATGCAAAGCCATTCCGAAATCTCAATTACAAACATCGAGCTTTTCGAGTTAGACGGTGTCGTTTAAGGTCTTTCTTCTCTTTGCCTACTCCTTCACGAAAAGAAAGAAAGAAAGAAAGACGTAATATCGTACGTGCAGGAAGGCTGTGTGCTTCGATAAGCTTCTGCAAAACGATACGAGCGCATAGGAAGTTTACCGAATTAAGCATTCTTGCAAAATCGCTCTGCATCTAACATTCACGTAATCCGCTTCAAATAAATTTCACTCTTCAACCACTCTTACAACATTACCATGATTGAATCAAAGTGGGAAATTCTTAAATAATTTGTTAAGAGATTCCGTACCAAACGAATAACTTAACAAACGCTGAGACTTTCCAGCGAATCGGAAGAGAAAAACCCACGAAACTGGTTTACATAAAATGCAAAAAAACAATTTCTTCATTATTATTGTTTTGCACCGAAACGTATTTATAAATCAAGAAAACAGACCGAACTTTTTTTCGATTGCGAAGAAATATGAAAACAATTCGGTATTTGGACAATGTCCAGGAGGGGGTTGACGACCGAAAGAAGGAAGGAATCCTTCCGCCTATCCGAAACACCAATTCACAAATTACAAAATCCTTGCTATGTTTCTTCGTCTTCTGGTTGTACATTCGAACGGCTGCAAATGAATCATTGCAAGATTGTAAGTATTGATCCTGTTCTTCTCAAGGATACATGCAAGGACCGTATTACTTCTTCTCGCCGATGCTGTTCTTTTTTTTCGCGAATATTCAATTACCGTTCATCGAAAGGAATGGAAAATACAATAACTTTCAATATTGCAAACACTCGTTTATAACACAATAGATACGTATTAAATGCAATGAAATTAACTTATAATTAGTTTAATTAATAAATTCATTAATTGCCAATTAAAATATTGAATCATTGTAAACACAAATTTTATTGAATAATTAGTAATTGTTACACGTTTTTTTTCTTTTCATAGTCTATCGACGTACAATCGTTGAAATTAACATAGATTTGTACTTTTATTTCATTGAGTTTCGTTGCACTTGATACTGTAAACATTCTTATAAATGAAATATGTTATTTATAGGAAATCTACTTGAAAATATTAATTAGAATATAACAATTACATGAAGAGTAATTAGATTTTTTTAAATTAATAAAAAAAAACATCTTTCTGTACTTGTTGTGGTAACTTGTGTTGCGTATTAATATGTAAATGTACGTAACGTGTTCTTCACGTAAAAAAAATGTGTACACTTATTTCTAGTTTATCGGAGCGAAAAATGGGGATGGACCCTAAAAAATAGGGGACGTTGGACTCAATCTCATTTCTGTTATTCTTGAGACAAGAATGATACTACTTTCACTAATACATGGTTCTGCAAATAATATCATAAAAGTAGTTTTACTTGGCTACGTTCTTTCTTTCCAGTAAATTACACGATTTTCTTCAAATTTCTCCAATCAAATTTTCAAAAAAAGAAAATTTGGGAACTTAATTCCAATCTGCTTATCGTTATTTAATATTAATTAATTCACAAATAGATGAAAAATTTTTGTTGATTTGCGTTTCATTAGAGTAATTAAATTTTATTAATTAAAATTTACACACAAAAAAAAATGTAACTTTGTACATGAAAACGTTAATTGAATTAAAATGAAATATAATATGCAGCATTATTTGCAAATAATGTTTTAATTAATCAAGTTATTTTTTCTTTAAATAGCAATTAATTTGCATTTGACATTAGGAAATAATAATTACCTACAATTTTTTAGTCATAGATTGTGTAACAACAATAGTTTCATGTAATAATTAACTATTAAATTTGTAAATAATAACTATAAACTTTATAAGGGCTAAGTATTTTCGCCCTAAATTTGTATTAATTGTAATAATACCTTTTGGTTTTATACAAGCTTATTTTACTTTCAATCTATTTACAATTACATTACATATAATTATCAATAGTTTCATGTAATAATTAACTATTAAATTATCAACTTTATAAGTGACGAAAGGGCTTTCCGCCCTAAATTTGTATTAATTGTAATAATTCCTTTTGGTTTTATACAAGCTTATTTTCTTTCATCTATTTACAATTGGAATACATATCATAATTAGATATTAGTAATCATTTTATAATAAAATGAAGTCATAACAACATTAAGGAAGAATTAAATTGTATATTTGAACTATAATTTTTGTATAAAAAGGATACATTCTGTAAGAAAAGAATTATTCAATAAGTTGATGACTCTTGTGAATATAATTCATTTTCTCCCATTATTTTGTTAAAAAGTTCATTTTTCTTCATAAATGTATTATTTTTTTATGAAAATTATATAGTATTATTGAAAAAAACATACTTTATACGTTTATTAGTAATAATTTATTGCAACAACTACCAAAAAGTATATAAACTCAATACAACAGTACCAAGGAAATAGAAAGACTAGAAAAATATAATGCTATTGCTGCAAAGGGCTATAGACTGTAGGTCTTTTTGTCCAAAATTTATGATTAATATTACATAATTTAACATTCTTAATACAAATGGCTTTTTACAAAAAAAAACACAGTTTTTCTATGATAAAAATCCTGTTCTACATAATACTATTATTGAATATAAGTGTATAGAATCAAAAAGATGGATTCATATATAAAATATTGATTGCAATTAAATGTTCTATATAATTTCATTTCATTGTGTTTTCATGACGATTTCAAATGGAAACGTGGAATCAATCATAATAAAAGCGTAATTACAAGAAAACAAAAACGTAATCATCCCCTATTTTGTATTTTCTATTAATCCGGACAGCAGTTAGTTTTTGTTTCGAGTTTCTTCTTTTCATTCGCAATTAAAGTGCATTTAGAAGCGTTTGTTTGAAGTGGGCGAAGTGCATTTCGCGAAATTACAGGAGGAAAAATATGTATTCGCAAATTGGCGTCTAATTAATGAGCGGAATTTTTGCGAGCGCAGAATATGGAAGAAGGAAGGATAGAGAAGGAGGGTGAATAAATAGAAAAAAAAAAACGAATTGAAAATCGCCACGTGTTCCTTCCTTTTAGTTCGCGATTTTTCCTTCATCATGGCTCTCTCCACCCCTATAAAGTCCTTTCATTATTTATCCTTTCTTTCTTTCATCCGCGTAGTGGAGGTTTCATTAAGCATATTCTCAATTGATGTGTGTGCGCGCTGCTCAACGTTTCTTTGGTCTCTTCTCTCTCTTTCTCTCTCTCCGCGTGTACTTGTGTGTGTGTGTTTGTACGTAGAAAATCAATAGGAAAAAAAGCCCCCGAGTACTTTCATATGTTTGTTGCGATTTGCGCAAGCTAGTTTTGCTTTTATACTATTGATTAAAATTTAAAAGAGCTCGCGCTCGCGAATTTATTCCGGTATTTATTTTGCGTGCTGCTGCTGCCGCCGCCGTCTTTCTTCCGCCCCCGCCGCCCCCAATCGCTCCTTCTCCCTCCAGCGCTCATTCCCGTACAGCGGCAGGCAGCATCACCGCCGACCGCCACCAGAGGCGGCGGCAGCGGCATCCTTTTTCAACCCCCCTTGCGCCACCTTCCCTCCCCGAAAGCCGCCGCCGCCGCCACCCCTCTCTTCATCGTTTTCAGCCCTTTTATGTGTACCCCGTCCCGCGTACGCGCGAAGGGCGTAGGCGAAATAAAACACACGCACGTACATATACAATTGCAAAAATAATTAATCAATAATTTCGCAATTTTACGAATTACCCCACCCAAAAAGGCACATTAATGTCCTACGCTATACACACAAACGCGCCACTTGCACTTGCGCAAGTCAAACGCAATGTAATTTGTAAAACTATGTACAACTACTTCTCCGATTACTTCAAATTGTTATTAATTTAATTAATTAAGAAAATAATTCATAATAAGTAGCCCTTTGCAACAGATGTAGCACTTGTTTTGTATGTATTGTTATTTTTCTCTCTGTATTTGTTGCAATAAGTATTATAATTAAGTAATAATTAGATGTTATATATGAAACATATTACTAATTCTAAAAAAAAAACACTACATTGTACTTGTAAAACTTAAGGTCAAAGCGCAAGTCAAGTAATATAAGTAAAACTATGTATTCATACAATATTAACAAAATATTACTTGAATCTATTTACTTATTTAATCAATTAAAAAAAAGTAACTCAAGAGTAACATAAATTATGTCTACAAAAATATAAAAGTATGGTGAAATTCCAAGTGAAAAAAGTAAATTAAACTCATCTCTTTCCACGCGTTTATAAATTACTTAATATTATTAACATAAATTAGCAACAATATGAAGTAATTTATATCTTGTAGTCAAATTTCTACATATTAAAAGTTAAATAATTACTTGTAATAATGTAACAATTAACCAATTTATATGATTAAAAAGAATATCTCATACTAAAGTAATAATTTAAATTACATAACATGTAAGTTTTACTAGTAATTTGACAAGTACTATTTGTAATGTATGCTTATACTTGTCAATGTCAGGGTATAGAAGTAATTGGTAAATATATTTTAACAGCGTTTCTGAGTTAAGTGTGCCTAGTGCAATAAGAGACTCACGTTAAGTATGTGTATTGACAGATGACAGCTGTGTCAAAGTGTCAAAATGTTTAACTAGAAACGAAAACGTTATGCAATAAGCGATTCACGTTAAGTGCGTAATAAGTTGCGAATTGACAGATGACAGCTGTGTCAAAGTGTCAAACTCTATGTTTTAATGAACACTACCAGTAATTTGATAAGAATTAATATTTGTGAATTGATTGTGCGTTTGAAGAATGTTTGTACTTGCCTATGAAAAAGTGGATAAATAATTGATTTACATTTTCCATTAGCATTTCTCAATCTCTGGATTGTGTTTGATAATTTGGCAAGTATTATTTCTATTGTATGGAATATTCGTATGTATACTTGTATTTGTTTGAGTCAAAGTATTCAAGTAATTGGTTTATATTGTGCAACAGCAGTTCTTAATGTTCGGATTGTATAAGTTGCCAAATGACAGCTGTCACCTTGTGTGAAAGTTTCAAAAATATTTTTTTAATTAATACTTTGGAAATTATTATTTATATCGTATGGAATGTACGTATGTATACTTGTATTTGTTTAAGTCAAAGTATACAAGTAATTGGTTTATATTGTGCAACAGCAGTTCTTAATGTCCGGATTGTATAAGTCGCCAAATGACAGCTGTCACCTTGTGTCAAAGTTTCAAAAATACTTTTTTAATGAGTACTTTGGAAATTATTATTTATATTGTATGGAATGTATGCATGAATACTTTTACTTGTTTATGTCAAAGTATACAAGTAATTGGTTTATAATTTCTAAAAACAACATGTATGGGTTGCATTAAGTCGCGAAATGATAGCTGTGTCAAAAATGATATGTTGTAAACTATTGGGAACAACTACAAATAAAAATATTGGGTCGTGCTATTATGAAACTGTGTTTTACAAGATGATTATGAGTGAAACAATAGTATATTACAATATTCATGTTAAAACGCACTTGACAAGTCACTTGACAAGTGTCACGTTGCGAGCGTATTTCATTCTTGCATAACCCGCACGCACGTACATTACATTCGCACAAACGCACAATGCCGCTGATAAGGAAGCCGTCTGTATTTTTTCCAAGCAAACACGACGAGCCGCAGCAGATTAGCGCCCTATTTGTGCGAAACTCTTCTGCTCTCGTTTCCGATAGTGCTGTTTGCTCAGTCATTTGCGTATCTCGCCAATCCGAATTCGTTATTTTGTTCTCTTTCCACCTTCAACTAACAACTATTCATCATCATCATCGTCGTGCTTAGTTTTCTGTAACGTACACCCGTTCGCATCACCTTGGAAGGCGGACGGCCGGAGGTGCGGAATAATAATGAACGGCCTTTTACATTTTTCTGAAACGCGCCCCCCCTTTTCTCTTCCACCCACCCCGGTGACGACGCCTATGTCCGTCGACGAGAGCGGAAAACCGAGCGAAAGACACGTAATGACTAACTACGAATCAACGACGACAACCCTTTTATTCCGTTACCCCATTTAGCTTACTGTCACATCGAATACAGCAGAAAAAGAAGCGAAAAAAAACTGTATTCAAATGCAATTCGATGTATTTATCACTTATAAATGTTCAATAAATACACATCAATATGTTAGCCCTTTGCAGCAATGGAATTTTATATCAAATCTCAAAAAAAAATATTCAAGAAAATTTCCTAAAAACAACTTTGAATGAAACATACAACATAATTCGTTCATAATTATTAATTAATAACAAAAAGGAAAAAGTTAACAAAATATGTTGTTAAACAATCTTAAATTTGATTATTATTTAATGTATTGCAACAACAACTGCATGAAAAAATACAAACTAAAGTAATGTAAATAGACAGAAAAGAAAACACTATTATTTTCATTGTTGTAAAGAGAATCTAAAATTCGATTATTTAAAAAGAAAATGAGTGTTATTATTATTTTTGATACAAATATGTAAAAACTGAAAGCACTTTGAAAACTAAATATAATACAAGTTAATTATACTAATGTATACTCGAATATTTTAAGTTTAACTCTAAATATTTACGCATATTTGAAAACTGGTTAATTATGAAAATATCTAATTGTTAAATGTAATTGAAACGGAAAGAGCGTTTCATCCTAGGATAATTACGTATTTTTACGATCTTTAGCGATGAGACGATTTCAATAAACTATTCAAAAAAAACATATGCATTTAGATTTAATTAAAACGAATACGTTTCGGGCATGTTGACTTTCCACAGAGAACAACACACATTATCGTTATTGACACACGAATTCGTATCAATTACTGCACATATATTGCAAATAAACCGAGTTGCAAACAACAAGTTCGCATTTCTATTATTAAATTTCTATTTAATTATTAACTAATTAATGTATTGCATTGATAATACGTTTATTTGATGTGGATAATTCGACAATATCTCGCATTCTATTAGTGCGCATTCATTATAATATAGAGTGTTGTTTATGAATGCAAATAAATCCTTACATAATTGCAAGTACTCTTTGCAATTATGTAAGGATTTATTTGCATTTAATATAATAAATTAGGGCAGAATGATTCAAGGTCTGTAGCCCTTTGCAACGTTTTATTTTCGTTATTACTATGTCGTGTCCCGGGATGGAATATCTCTGGACACTTGTGGAAATATCTTGTTGTTGTCGATGTGGAGTCTTAGTGGGTTCTAGTTAGAAGTCGGTGTAGAAAATAGGTCTTTATTTAATACAATTGCTGGAATAATTATAATAACACTATGTATGAATACAATCGGTATTCATCTCAATTAAACAATGAATGTTGTTAAACAGGTCGGCCACGACAACTATTATATTGAGTTTATATTGTTACTATTGTAATAATGTTATAAAATAATAAAAAAATAATGTTATTGCTGCATATTCTAAAAAAAACTTGCATATCACTATACGAATCAAGTCTGTCTTTGTACTGTTTAAGATTTGGTCACCCATTCACGAAGTTGCTTAACTTTTTTGTTGTTGTTGCTTCAGTTACTTTATGTTCAAGTTGAACGATCAGTAAATTTGGTGATTCATCAGATAAACTATCCCTGTGAATGTTTACCATTGTTGTGAATATACTTAACTTATTTCAGTTACTTAAATCTAGTGGTTTATAACGCTAAAGTCTATTTGTTGTTTTGCTGTTGTCAAGTAAGTCAATAGTGAAAACATTGTTATGTAATTCCAGTCTGTTTGTGTATCTGCTACTACTGAACATGGGTATTGTATCCTGAACAAAATCTATATGGAGATCTTCAAGTATTTGCCTATTTGAGGTGCCCTGATGATACTTCTTAGGTATTTTGATTGAAATCTCTGGATAATTTGAATGTTCGATTTTCTGGCTACACCCCATCATTGGATACCATACGTCCATACTGGTTTCAAGATTACCTTGCATATTAATAGTTTATTCTCCACTGATAATTTCGACTTTTGTCCTAATAACCAATAGAGTTTTCTAAACTTTTCTAATTGTTACCTCTTAGCCTGAATGTGGTCTTTCCAGAAGCATACCCAAGTATTTGACTTTGATTCGGTCTTAACTTTCGAGATTAAAACTTGTTCGAAAACAGTGCAGAAACATTTGATTATAGTGTGTTTGCATGTGCATTTTTTTTAAAAGCATATTAATAACTTTATCAATAGCGCGTTTTGTAGTCATAATATAAACACATTATTATTGTTTGTTTACCGAACGGCGAATAGAATAAATTGTGATTCCGAGTGGCGCTGTTTTAGAGCGAGTTTCTTCTCTCCGAAGCACGGGAAATCCTACAAAGATCCTTCGGGGATGAAGGAGAAGCTCTACGAAAGCTCGTCGTGTTATTCATTATACGTTTTTTTTTTTTGTTGGAAATACCCGACACGTTCCGGTTAAATAATGCGTGTTCCGACTTCGCGTGAATTATGACTTCCGAACGAACGCGCGCGAATAAATTTTTGGCGTTATTATTAAAACCGAAAACAATAAATAAACGGCAACTAATTGTGATTTATACATTAATTGTTATTGCAGTTCGCGATTTATCAAAAGCGCAAATTCGGGTAATAATTTTGCACAGGATAATTCATATTGTTGCTGCTCTTTTTTTTTCGCTCTCTCCGTTTTCATTATTATTATTATTATTATTATCAACATCATTTCGTTTCGTCGAATTATTCATTTTAAATGCGGACTGCGCCCATCGATAATCATTAATAACTCCCCGTTTTTCCGCAGCGCCATTTATGCTCGCTCTTCCAATTAACGCGAATATCGAGCAAATGCATAAACATTGCTATTATTCACATCTATAATTTACATTCATATATATTTTTTTTATAAATTAGCGATTGAAATGCGTAACCCATACCTCGCTATACGGCATTTCGCTATAACGGCCCTCTTCAATTAAGGCACGTTTTCGATTTACGGCCTAAAATGTTTCGCTATAAACTTTTTTCCAGGTCGATACATTTACATGTTGCCAACCTTGCGCAAGCGCAATAATTGATTCCTTATACGGCTTTTCGCTTTGCGGCCAAGTTTCGTGGAACATATCCAGCGAGGTAATCAATGTAATTGTATTATTTTTTTGTTTCGTTTCGCAGAGGAAAAATATTATTGAGAGCGCAAAAAAATAAGTCAGGGATTCGATAAAAATTTGTCATAACTGACCTTTCCGTAAATACGAAATCTACGAATTGATACGAACTAATCGATACATAATACATTCTAGACACAACAGTGTCTTGGTTTATTTTCGGATTCACTGTTTTTTCTCTCTCTCTCTATTCTCTTTTGCTTTCGGTGCAGCAGCAGAATTATCCTTTCTGATTCGGAACAAAAATGTTTTGTTGTACTTCTCAGATTTTTAGATTTCGTTCGATGCAGCGGGTTTTTGTTTCGCGTTACGTTAAGTGAGGGAGTAAGTAGAGAGAGAAACTGTGCAAAACAAACAGGTAAACAAGTCAACGAATTTGCGATAAGTGCGATTTCCTTATAGATTATATAAATATATACTTTTTCGTACTTGATAAAACGGATCTTCTTCAAAAAAATTTATTAGATATTATTACTCGTAATTGAATGAATCAATTATCTTTTCACAATCAGACAAATTCCATTTCTTAAATAATTATATAATTTGATTCATTCAGATAGAAAAAGTATCCTTTTTCTCAAATTTTCTTCATAATGAAATCCCATTTCTTAAATACTTATAGAATTTGATACATTCACATAGAAAAAGTATACTTTTTTCTGTCAAATTTTCTTCACAATGAACTTCAATTTCTTATATAATTATATAATTTAATGCATTCACAAAGAAAAAGTTTTGTTTTTCAAATTTTCTTCATAATCAATTGCCATTTCTTAAATAATTATATAATTTGAAACATTCAGAAAGAAAAAAGTATCCTTTTTTCTCAAATTTTCTTCATAATGAAATCTCATTTCTTTAATAATTATATAATTTGATTCATTCAGATAGAAAAAGTATACATTTTTTCTCAAATTTTCTTCATAATGAAATCTCATTTCTTTAATAATTATATAATTTGATACATTCAGATAGAAAACGTATACATTTTTCTTCAAATTACATTTCTTAAATAATTATATAATTTGATTCATTCAGATCGAAAAAGTATACATTTTTCATCAAATTTTCTTCATAACGAAATTCCATTTCTTAACTAATTATATAATTTGATTCACACAGATCGAAAAACTCTTAATTTTTCTTCAAATTTTCTTCATAATGAAATTCCATTTCTTAACTAATAATATCAACTCACCTACTCATAAATATAATAAAAAAGTATACTTTTCTTCTTCAGATTTTCTCATTACATTCTTTGAGAAAATGTTTAAATTAATTACAGATATTTTAATGAAAAATTAGAGCAAACTAATCCATTAATTAATACTACAAATAACTGAAGCTATGAGTTCAACATTTCAATATGATAGATTTTGTACACTGTGTATAAAATAGTTTGGTTAAATTTACAGAAATTAGGATCTTATTAATCCTACAAATTGAAAATTATGCATTATTTATAATTAATGTTGTAAATAGTTATAGAATTTTATGTATGAATATATTCATTTTTTCTTCAGTCAAAATTATACCAAAAATTACTATAAATTAGTTAAGAAATTACTAAAAAAAACAACGTATTTTGACTAATAGAAATCATTTTTGATCCAAAATTGTAATTCATTACATTCTCTTAGTTGCAAAATCAATGAACTTAAAGATGTTTTAAATATATAAAATTTTGTTGATTATTTTCATACAAAATAATTTGCTTTTATCATTTCCTACTTATTTATACATTTTTGGGCGGAAAAACTGCGGTCAATAGCCTTTTGCAACAGATATAATCTAACATTTGTTCAATTATTGTTGTTGTAAAAATATAGTTTGTTTTTCTGTTTCAATAAATGTTATAATTTTCAATAATTTTTGAAAGTAAAAAAAGAAAAATTATGATAATTGTACATTTGAAATTGCAATTTTTAATTGAATCTAAGTGTTTGTGAAGATATATGATATTTTTGTTTGGATTATTTGTATAATTTGGTTAATATTGTAGATTCGTGTTTCTGACTGAATCTGAAATAAGTAGAAACGGTGATTGAAATTTTAATTAAAGTTATAACTATTTTTTGTGTTCGTCTATATTGTTTCAAATTTTAATTATGCGCGTGAATCGAGTAGAAAAGCAATAAGGCTATGTTCATTTGGTTTTAGCGGATTCGGATAACATTCAAACAATTAGCAATTAAAAGTTTTATTGTGCAAATGGCAATTGTTAAAACGAAAAATAATGCGGTGGGATTAACGAAACAGAGAATGTGGGTGCAAAAAAATATATGAAAATAATAAAAAAATAAAATAAAAACTTACGTGTAGAAATAGAAAAGGGTAAGAACCAAAGGAATAATGCAAAATAATGGAATTGTGCGTTGGCGAAGAATGTTTGAATAAACGGATAAAGTAAATATGCGTCCGAAGAAGATGAGCTGATCGTTGTTGTGGAAATTGAATTGTACACGTCTCTCTCTCATGTGATCAAAGCGCGTCGTGCGTCGGAGATCATCTTCAGGGGGGCCACCGCTTCCTAGTGTTTTGGACACAACAAAGTTCACTAGCCACGACGTCTAACCACCGCGATGGCCTAGTATATACTCTAACACACACAATGGTTCCGACAGTGCTCTACCCCTTAAAACTAAATTTTGCGGAGAGCCCAAAACTTGTAGGACCACTTTTTTATTGGAGTTGCAAATTCATAGGCGTACAGGTACCACGAGGGGGGCCCAGGGGGGGAGCAGGGGCCGAGTAATGACAAAGGGGTCCGGACGAAAAGGGGGGACGTCGTCGTCGTGGTCGTCGCAAGAAGGGTTCCTTCCTCTCTATACTCTCTCCACACTCTATAGACTCCTATACACAAACACACACACACACTGTAATATCGCGCGGTGCCCCCCGCGCTCGCGGCCCCCGTCACCCCGCGGACGGACCCACCGCAACACACACCACACCACACACCCCCCCGGAACCCCTCTAATTCCTTCCTTCGAATTTTATGCTCCCATAATTTATTCTCTTTATTATACTCAAATTAAATTTAAAAAGATAAGAGTGGAAAGGAAGGATGATGACGACGATGATGACGAGGAGAGGAGGAGGAGGAGGAGGCCGCAGCGGAGGAGGAAGAGGAGACGAAGCTGGAGGTGGTGGAGGACGAAAGAAGTGGCCGAAAGAACGGAGAGGAAGAAATAATTACTCCTTCGGCCGCAACGCACCGAAAAGTCAAGGAACCTTTACTGGATGGAACCACCACCAACGGCCATCGTTCAATTAAATGTAAAACAAATTCCCTTCCTTCCCTTGACGACTCGACCTGTCGCTTTGCCATTGTCCTCGCTCCTCGTTTGCTTTTTTTTTCGCCCGTGTTGCCGTATTACGTCGCTTCTATCTATCTCCTCTTCACACCCCTCGCAATTCCCGTCCTGGCCGCATTCATAAATCAATAACCGTTTTTAATTGCGTTTTCAGCAACGCACTTTTATCATATTTCGTGCGTACTCTCCTCCCTCAACCCCACGATTCCGAACCCATTTCCTACCCCAAAACGTCCGCACACATATCACACACACTCGCAACTTTTTTTTTCATCCCTTTACAACGACAACCAACAAAAAATCCAGGTTTAATTGTAAAACATACAAAAAAACGCATCACAGAAATCGTGAATTAGACGTTTGAAAAGCTGAATTAAAAACGTTCAAACCCGAAAATCATTTCTGAAACATCAACTTCTGGCAATAATCCAAATTTAGAACATTCAAAATTTAACTTAATACATAATCAATTATTTCATATATTTATAATAATAACATGTATTGCAACAACAAGTATATAATCTCAATACAATAATAATGAAGATTTCTTCAGAATACTATTGTTGTAAAGGGCTATAGATCATAGTTCTTTCTCCCCTAATATATTTCTTTCAAATTGATTTAATTCCAAATACAATCAATTCATAAAAAAATAAGAGCACTTTCTTTAAACAAAAATCTAATTAATAAAATATTAATATAATTATGTAAAGTTTATGAAAGTTTAAGAACTTAATTTAGGTTTTAAAATAATGGATAATTTATACTTTTTACAAATCTTTACAAATTTTGTTTTGAAATTGTGAAATTTTTACAATTTTATAAGTATTATTATTAAGTGTATTGTTAATTGGTGAAAGCAATCAACAAAATAATAATAACTAAACATTAAATATTTTACACATTATTGTAAATAACAATGTGTAAATATTCTCTAGAAAATTACACAGTTTTCAATTAGTTGAATTTCATAGAAATCTGTGAATTTGCAAAAACTTTATTAAATTTCTTAATTAATGGAAATATTTAATTATTTGTGAAGAGTGAATATTATAAAAAAAAACATTAAATGTAGTACAATGTTTTTGATCTTAACATATAGAAATTGTGAAATTGAAAACCAAATTAATATTACTTTTTTTTTTGAAGAAAACTTAAAAAAAAAAAAACGTTTTCATTGTAAATAATTAGCTAAATATCAAATAAAATATGTGTACTCAATGATCTTAATTATGTAAGGAATGCTACGATTAATAGCTTTTTGTATTTAAAATGAAATTCATTTTATTGATTACTCAAACTTATTAATTTATTGAAATATTTATTATTCGGACTTTAAAAATAATTAAGTTTTGTTATTTTGAATTGAAACTATTCCAGCACGAAAATAGAAAGAGCTAATGCCATGCACTTTAAACTTTGAGTTGCACATATGTTGTTTTTGTTACTTTCAACACATTTTTTTTCTAAAACATTATATCTCACCAAATATTTCATTTTTACATTCGAATTATGTTGGTAGATAGTTAGATAATAGAAACCTCTATGAAATATAGCTTTTAGGTCAAAAACGTAGATATTATTAAGCATTAAATTGGAATAAAAAGTATAGTTTTGAGGAGCCTTTCATATGTAAATAAGTAACAATTGGATAAATAATAACAGAAATAAGTATAAGAAATATAATTAATGTAAATGAATCAATTTAGAAATGAGATTTCGTTATTTATAATCTATTTAAAAAATGATTCAAAAGAGTTAATAAATGGCTATACAAAGTGGAATTCAAAATATTATAATGGAACGATTTGTGATGATCGCAGTCGGTGGAAAGGGGAGCTCAAAGAACAGAAAAAAGGGGAAAGAAAGAAGAAAAAAAGGAGTCGTGTAAATACCGAATATTAAGGACCTTTAGAAGGCGCACATCCTGCTTCGCCCTCCTCGAAATTCGGCAGACCTTGCCTGATCTGATTAGCATTTATTCAGATCACTTCATTGCGCCTCGGTATTTTTTTTTGTGTGTGTTTATAAAACGAACGACGGTAATTCGTATTGAAATTGCCCTGACGTAAGAAAATGTGGATGAAAAATAAAAAATATGCGAGAGGAGAGGAACGGAAGATCACGCTACGTCTAGCTTCTGGAGGAGATCGGAGGTGGGATGTGTTAATTGACTGCTAACGTGCGTCTCGTACCTGGAGGCTCCGATTGTGGAAGGGTCCTAATATACCTAGGAAATGCCTCAAGCAAATTGTAATCACGTATTTGATTTGCCGACGAAAGTAATTTAACGTGTGTTTAGAGAGATCAATTTACACAAATATATTGAAAGATTGTCCGAATTTGCGTTTGTAAAAACATGCAAATCTGTCGCTGATGTTTTCATTATATTTGTACGCAATCGGAATTGTTCGTTAAGCGAACACATTATTAAAATATGCTATTGGATTCGACACATCGTAATTAAAGAGAGTAAAAGCTGCAAAGTTTATAATTCGATAATAGAAAAAATCACTAACTTGATTCATAAAATGGAAATATTGCAGATTACAATAGGATACGTCATTAATAAACAATAATTGCAATTAATAGTAATAAACAGCAAGGTTGACTACAATGTTAGCAAGAAAAAACCAAACTTTTTTTACATTTTCATCTTTTGTATCTTTTCACTAAGATCAGTAACTTTTATTAAAAATCTGTCAAAAGAATTTCTCCTCCTCAGGATGTGTCTAAACCAGCGTTTTCCAAACTGTGAGGCGCGTCTCCCTAGGGACGACTAGTCCAAGGGGATATTAGTCACAGTGAGCAATTTTCCAAATGACTGCTAAAGTTTTATTATTTTATGAAATGGAGAGGGCAGGGACGGCGCCAAATGATTAAATATTCTTAAAGGGAGGTGTAGTAACAAGGTTGACTACAATTTTAGCAAGAAGGGAGGTGTAGTAACATCACCGCTGCTCTAAAGTGTGACATTTTCTGATGCTATTGCAATTTGTTTGAACTTTGTTAGGGTGGTTTTTTTCAATACATTTTGTAAGGATTTCTTTGATTGATGAAGAAGAAGCTTCTTCTATCTCTTCCTTCTCTGAATTAGAATGTAATTGCAAGTAGTTTAATTAAGTCGTATACCGAACAAAAGTCGTATACCAAACAAAATATCTTACATCCAAACAGGACGTGTTTTAAAGCAATCGAATACCTAGGTATCACAGTGCTTAGATTTGAATGTAAACTATTGTAGGGAAGTAATCCTTTAACGAATAAAGGTCGTTCATATGTTCGAGTTGCAAATTATTTGTTAACAATTGCTCTAAAGTGTGACATTTTCTCATCTTTAGAAACGATGCAATTGCAATTTGTTTGAACTTTGTTAGGGTGCTTTTTTTCAATCCATTTTGTAAGGATTCTTCTCTGAATTAGAATGTAATTGCAAGTAGTTTAATTAAGTCGTATACCGAACAAAAGTCGAATACCAAACAAAATATCTTACAACCAAACAGGACGTATTCTAATGCAGTGGAAACCTAGGTATAATTGTGCTTAGATTTCAATGTAAACTATTGTAGGGGTGTAATCCTTTAACGAATAATATGTTGGGTTGCAAATTATTCGTTAACAATTGCTCTAAAGTGTACCATTTTCTGATGCTATTGCAATTTGTTTGAACTTTGTTAGGGTTGTTTTGTCATTACATTTTGTAAGGATTTCTTTGATTGATGAAGAAGGAGCTTCTTCTATCTCTTCTTCCTCTGAGTCAGAATATAATTGCAAGTAGTTTAATTAAGTTGTATACCGAACAAAAGTCGTATACCAAACAAAAGTTCTTACAACCAAAAAGGACGTATTACAAATATAACGTATTCTAATGCAGTGGAAACCTAGGTATCATTGTGCTTAGATTTGAATGTAAACTATTGTAGGGGTGTAATCCTTTAACAAACAATATGTTCGGGTTGCAAATTATTCGTTAACAATTATGATTTTACGTTATCCGAATATGTGTATGTGTAAACATACAAGTTTTCCCAAAAAGTGTTGCCTATATCTGTCCGAACTGTTCGTTAACTGATTATCCATAATATACATAAAGAGCAGCTTTTTTCAGTTTCGTTGAACACAGAGAAATTGAAAATACGCCATTGAATCCGATACACCGTACACATTAGAACAAGATCCGCGTAAAACAATCTATGCTTTAATTAATATTACGTTTCAGAACTAATTAGATCGAGGGAAGGAAGATTAAAGGCAAAATATTTGCGTGTGTAAAATTTCCGCGTTTCGAGTACGCCGATTGTCGAAAACTCATTTTGCCCGGCGATTAAATTTCATAAAGTTGCGTACGATTTTCTGAAAATTTAATTCGGGCGGAAGGGCGGATCCCTCCGCACGGCTTTGCACAGAGAAAAAGAGTGCAGAGATACGCACACACACACAAAATAGGGACGAAATGCGAAAGAGTGAGAGAGAGAGGTGAACAGTTTCCTGCAACGAACGGTCACATTCTGCACGAATGATGCGAATTAATTGGATTTTCGCTAATTTGCATTGTGCAACGAACGCACAACTTATTTTTTTTCCATTATTACTACAACATTTATTCATTATAATTCGCGATTGAAAATAAATACACGAAGTATGCAAAATAAATAGAAATATTACCGATGCTGCTGCTGCGTTCAGCCCTTTTTTTTGTGTGTGTGCGTGTTTTTTTAGGGGTGAGGGGGATGGTGCACGTTCGAACGAAAATTAATTAATTTTTAATTAGCGAACTTATGCCGAATGTAAATGCATTCGATTTTGTTTAATTAATGTGCAGCCTACGCGCTCCTAGTTTTTAATTAATTTTTCCGCATTATGCAATATGCAAAATTTATTTTACGGACGGTATTTTTGCGCCCCGAAAATTATTGATGCAATTAATATTATTCATTATACGAGACGGAAATTATTTATACAAAATTGCATCCATAATTAAAAATGTACGACCAAAAAAAAACTGAAAAATATCAATATTTTGTAATCAATCTTTGCCTGTAACGTATAGGAAACTACAGAATCATTTTCTTGCCAGTTTTCCAAAACTTCAACAACTTTTAACGAATTTTCTAAAGAAATATATGTTAAACTATTTCATACAACTTCTAAGAAACAAATACATATGTTTGTCATTAAATGTATCCATAAACATTCTACAATATACACAAATTCCAGATCGTTCCAGATTCCAAATTATTATTGCTAAATAAATAATTAATTAATAGAATAATATCAACAATAAATATTGTTAAATTAACTAATTAGAAGAACATTTAACAAATCAATTCAATTTATCAAATTTTTAATTAAAACTTTTGAAAGTAATTTTTTAAATGTTTGATATTCATAAGTTTATTAAAACTAAAATTAGAGTTAATTATGTGAGTTTGATCTAGAAATAACGTTGTTATTGTATAAATATCCATTATTTACAAAAAAAAACCTAATTAGTATAAAAATAAACAAAACCGATTCATATTTCATCACTGTTTTTTTTGGGTAATTTCAAATAAAATAAAGTTAAAACTTTTGAAATTGGAATTGAAATAGAAGCTACGTGGATGTTGTTTGTTTATATTATACATATATTCCTTTGTGTAATTGGAAATTATAAATGTCGAGAGGGATATTTTCGGCTGATTCATATTTCATCGTTTTTGTTTTCCAAATAAAGTCATGTTTGGAAGTTTCGAGTGGATATAGAAATAAAGTACGTTGTTTCGCTTTTCACAATTCCCAATTATACACGTTGGAAGAGTATTTTCATATTTGAAAACGTTCGGTTTCATTCTGAAGCTGTGAATGAAATTGGTGTAAAAATACATTTGTTATATACAAATAACGTTTTTAGTGTAAATAAATTGATTGAAATTGAATTGAATCGAGTAGAAATTAATGAACTCATGTGAATAAATCAGAACATTACTGATTAGTATCTAATTAAAATATTGTTAGTATTATGTTAGATTTCGAATAGTCTAAGACGAATAATTTCATTAGTTGTGTAAAAAGTTGAATGAAATTACGTTTAAACTTTACAATGTTATTAGAAGTACACGGAGTTGTGTTTGCGTTCCATATTTCACCTGTTTTAATTGGAAAATTCGAAATGTTTTGGAAGAAATCCGTTACAAATTAATATGTTTTACAAGCATCTTTCTTGTTTCTTTTAAGAACCGAAGATCAACGAACAATTCCAATACAATCTTTGAAAGGATTATGTTTCATGTTTTAAACTATTGAACTAAAATAATGTTAGAATTACGTTAAATTTTGAATATTCTAAGACGAATAATTTCACTAGTTGTATAAAAAGTTAAATGAAATTACGTTTAAACTTTGCAATGGGATTAGAAGTACACGAAGTTGTGTTTGTGTTTGTGTTCCATATTTCACCTGTTTTAATTGGAAAATTCGAAATGTTTTGGAAGAAATTCGTTACAGATTAGTATGTTTTACGGATTACAAGCATCTTTCTTGTTTCGTTTAAGAATCGAAGATCAAACAACAATTCCAATACAATCTTTGAACGGATTATGTTTTAAACTATTGAATTAAAATAATGTTAGATTTTGAATGTCATAAGACGAATAATTTAACTAGTTGTGTAAAAAGTTAAGTGAAATTATGTTTAAACTTTGTAATGGGATTAGAAGTACACGGAGTTGTGTTTGTGTTCCATATTTCACCTGTTTTAATTGGAAAATTCGAAATGCTTTGGAAGAAATTCGCCGAGGATTACGAGAGTGACCTTAATACCTGAAGTTTCCTTTAAAATATAATACGAAACCCATTTGTATTTGGACGCGCACGGAAATAAGTTTTAATTAATTTCCATCGCTGCCAAAAACGTACAAATATAATTATATTTCGACCTCCTGCTTTTCTTCAGCACCAAACATTGCTTTCAGACAGGTAAACTGAGTTTTACCGTTTTGATTTTACTCACAATGTTTGAAAAAATACTGATTTTAATATATTATTGTATTGAAAAGGCAGAAATACAACGAAAATAAATAATTTAATATTTCATGAAACATACAATAAATTTCATTTACTATTCATATTTCAATAGAGAATTAACTGAAAGATTGTGTATATAAATGGTGCATGATTACAACGTATTATTGTTACATCTAAGATCATTTATTTATCGGAACGAAGGAGGGCATCAAGTAAATAAGTTAACATGATTAGAATTATTGCTTTGCAAATGGATAAATCAAAATTATCTATCTAAACTAGTTTACAAACGGATCTATTTATGAGAATTATGTAATACACATATCAATTCCGTTCGTTAATTAAGTCGTTAATTATTAAAGTGTCCGTTATAATTTACAATGAAAATCGTAATCAAATCCATAATTTAACAATTATTCATTTAATGATTCAAAATTAGTTTATAAACAATAATAGTTAACAAACTCAATGGAATACAAAGAAAAGAAATTTCTATTGCTGCAAATTGTAAAAAGAAAATTCAAACAGAAATACTTTAAATTAACATAAAGCATTAATTTAGATTGCTTTCAAGTTTTATTTTCTACGTAATTTTAAATATTTTGTTAGTTCCTTGAATTTTATTGAACGTAATTATATACTTTTATGTTATATGAATGAATTCCGAGTTTGAGTGTATTAATTTTGTAATAGTTTACATGGAAGTGTAAATATTTGATGTGCATTATTGAATTGAGGACTGGTAATTCGCTGTAATTTATTGGAAGCTGATGAATTATGTAAGTCTTTCAGAATTTCAAGAATTACTTTCTGTTGGAATGGGTATTTTCATTTCGCCAGAGATTGCCGCTAAAGCAGAAGAAAAAAAATGTGAATTAAATTGTATGGAATTTCCATGAGATGGTCGAAAAGAAGCGGTTTTCTCGTACGTAAAGTAAGCGTGTGCGGGGGCGGCGTTTCGTTTAAAATTTAAACCGTTGAAGATCATGTAAAGCATGTAATAAACAAACCCGTCTTAAACGTTTCGCGAGACCTCAAACGGCAGTTCCGTTCGGAAACCGCCGCCGCCGCTGCCG
>JAFMTC010001806.1:198523-215983 GCA_018845635.1 Nicrophorus orbicollis | reverse complement strand
AACTCTTCCTCTCCACATAATATTATATTCATACGCGGGGTGGCTTAAATTACGTTATCAGCAATCGCGAAACGCGAACGTATCTCCCTCTCTCTGATTACACATTACGCAATTTTTGCCCTCGTGCAACAAACAACAATAAAAAAAAATGGAAAGGAAGAGCGGAAAACCGACCCAAAAAAACATAATAAAATGAAATAAAACACACATATACTCTGGGTGGAACGAACATTAAGGACGCCAGCTGCCCTCGCAAACGGCAAACGTAAAACGCTATATGCGTACAGTTTCGTTTCTCTTTCTCTTCGAACACTTTTAATTTAATCATAAATGAAACAATTGATACGCTTCGAGCATCCGTGTGTGATTGGGGGAAGCAAAAAGCAGGTGGCTGTGGTTTTAGGTCACACACATACGCACATGCACACGCACCCATGCACAGGGCAATTCGGTCAAGTTTCATTCCAATGCTCCAAAGAGATTCAAAACCGCACAAGAAATCTCAAGTTCGAATTGGAATTTGCATACAATTAATACCTCTGAATATCATTCAATTCATGCACCTTTCAAATTAACCGATGAGTTAATAATGAAACAATGCACAATCTATATGTTTATATAATCAAAATTTGTATTGGTCACAAATCTAAGTCTTTCCTTCCATTGTTTAAACACATATCATATCATAATTTATGAATAAAAAAGATAAATTAATGAATGATATTGATGAAAAAATAATAATTTAGAATAATTGTATTCATAGTAAAAAAATGAAGTATTAGTTTTAAATTATTTAAACGAATACAAATAATATATTTAACATGGAACTAATAACATGATTCACTTTCTTTAGCTTCATTATTTGTAAGTGAAAGTAATGATGAATTTTTCCCAAATTAATGTCATTAAAAGCATTGTTTGTACATATTCTTCTATAAAGTTTAGATGATTTATATGTTTTAAGAATGAATTCAAAAGATAATAACTTTTCAGCACTTTCACTTTGATTCAGATCAAATTTATTATTTGCGATACAAATCAAAGATAAAAGATCAATTAGATTTAAATTAGTTTCAAAACTAATTATTTCTTCTAAAATATCATCTATTTTTAGATGTTTTTTTTTATTATACAAACAAATTAAACCCATTTTAGTTTTAATACGTTTTCAGAAACCATAAAATGTAATTAGAAAGTCACGTATTACAAAAAAAAATATATAAAAATTTAAAGTTGTAGCAAACTTTTTAGCTTGGAAATTGTTTCATTACATCAAGGTGGATGAAGTACTGACAACTTCGATAAAGTGCAGTGGGATAACGATGTTCGAAATCCGAATTGTTCGTTAAACGAATACCAATTTAAAATTAAGCTATTTCCTGTTACTTAGCGTCAGCTCACAAAAGTAACATCATTTGACTATGAAATTATTTGAATATGTATTTTGGTAGAAAACAAATGTTTCAATAGAGACATTCAGTGTTCAAATTAAAAGCACTTCAATTAGTAATACTCTTGTAAAACATAACTTAATCAGTGGAGATCACTTGTTTTCCCAACTAAAGTCAATAGTAATCAAATTCTATATAAAGTAAGATAAATATTACAATAAAATGACAAACAGATTCCTACCGCAAAGTGACAGATAGACGTCACTCAAATAAGTTCGGGGTTTGAAGAGGAAAGTCGCAAGACATAAAAAATTGATCTGCACAGGGTTTTCGAATCTTTGATCAATAACGGAAGCCGCCTATACTCGAGTTTCCAACAGAGGCATAGCTGTGATCCAAAAAAAAAAAGAAAGTGAAGTGTGGAAATACCGGTACACAAGGTTTGCAATCATTTGGCGAAGAATTCGCATAATTCATTGCGTCCCTTTTTTAAGTAAATGCTAACAAATGTGTATGCGTTCAGACTAGGATTGTAAATATGATTATCTCCGAAGTGCACAGCCTAATGTGTTTAAGCTGAACGAACGACTTTCCTGATTCTCGACGATCAAATATTTATTCTTCCATTTTTTCGTTTCGAATTTTTACACTTCCATTATATTTGTACATTCTATGTTATTAAAAGACTAATGAAATATAATTTATATACAAATTTTAATGATAATTCACAAAGTAAGAAACGTTTTGTTATTCACAATATAGGTTTGTTATTTTAATTGTAAATCACATGATTTTCAACAATTAACAAATTACAATAAAACAATTTACAAAGCGCTTAAAAAGTATTACAAAAAATTGAGGAAAACAAATGTTATAGAAACTAAAACATAAATAAATTACAATTCAACAAAAGTGAAATAACTTCTCTTAATGTGTTTATGTATAATTATTGCAAATCATTATTTTTTTATATACTTTTTGCAAAAGAATGTTGACCAATAAGAAAAAAAACAATACGAAGATTGTTATTTTGTTGGGTTTTCCCAGTTTCAAGAAAATAATTAAGAAAAACGGACGAAAGGAATGTTCTGTGTTGGATCACGTTTCAGGTCAACTATTGAAGCCTTAGATGCAATGTGCAAGAAGTAAATGGTTCGGTAATCGGAGATAGTTGTGAATTTTTACAGAAACCAAGGGTTGCTTCATCTTACACAAATCTATGTTCACATACATTTTTCTTCATTATTTTTATAAAACTTCAACATTATTATCTCCGGGTAGAAATACTTAATAGTTAAGTTATTTATTTTGCTATAAATATTGTTTTGTATACTTAATTTTTCTAGTAAATTATATTTTTTCTCTTCTTATTTCAAAAGAAATTTCAATATCATATATTTGAACCTTAATTGCATCGATTAGTGAACAATAATTGATAATAAATTTTGAATTGATCGTGAATTGAATGCCAAAGTTTTCATTCGAACTTTTTCAATGGAAAATGCTTCAAAAAGTTCTAAAATTTGTATGAGTTACGGACCCCCAAAAATGTAAATCCGACAAGGTTGAAAAATATGCTTAATTGATTCCTTCAGCTTTTTGAATAAAAACTCCATAACTCACATACTTAAGCGGAAAACTTCTTTGAACAACTAATAATGATTTGTTTCACTTGTAATTTAATTCAGTGAGTAATGAAATATGTAAACTTTTAATTGTTAAAACATGATTTATATTAATGGAAAATGTGTTTTTCTTTATATAATTTCATTGTAAATTACGAATTGATGCAATAGAATTATATTTTATTAATCTTATTACTATAAATTTGTAAGTTTCTATTCAATAAAAAGTTAATAATTAAGGCCTAATGTGAGGTATTATTAAGCTATTTCATCAATTTGAAGTAATTTTTATTCATTCTTTGGAAAGGCATAAATTTATATAAAAATAATAATAAATATGGGTAAGAAAGATAAACTAAATAAATAATGTATTTCTCATGGATTTTAAACGTGGAATTACAAAAATAAACTGCGCCTGATAAGTTTTCGGACGAATAATACATATTTGTTATTGCAATTGAAGGCTCCTTCTTTCATTACGAGTAATTGCATGCATTTAGTTCACAAGTTCATTAAAATGTGCATACATACACATCACAAAAAAAAAACTGAAAATAATGCAGCCAACTGACGAAATTATAGTCGACGTTATTCCTTCTTTCCCGTTTGAAGTAACTTGTTATTATCATTGCAGTGAAATTTCAGGAAAAAAAGGGAAGTATTTTGGTTCGGAAATGGGTTTTCGCGTGCGGCAAAAAAGCAGACATAGAAAGCGCTCTTCTGTTTCTGTGTGTACAACACCCGTGTTGGTTGGAGTACATTGTACTTAAACTACAATAATAAAAAATTTAAAAATAGCGATCCGCTGCTTAGACTTGCACATAACATATTTTTACGCATTGGGAATTTTAATTTTAGTTCGGGTAAACATTTTTTTTCAGCTCGGCAAGTAAAAATGCAACAAAAATGTGTGCAGGAGGAGAGAGAGAGTGATGGTTATGGAGAGGTGAAGTGGTGAAGAGCTGAGAGAAAGAGGCGAAATGCGTCTGTGCTTTGCAATGAAAAAAGAAGGAACGAGCAGATGAGGCGAGGAGGCATGGGGAACAACGTATGCGAATGTATTTTTAAATTTAGTTGCGCGTTTGCTAACTATTATATTTTCGGGAGTCGGACTCGGTTGAAGCGGAGGCGGCTGAGGGGGAGGCGGCGGTGCGCGGCCCCCCCGGTTCACTGCACCCTATTTGCATCGAAAACTGCATGCGATTTTATTATTCACTCGCGCGGTTCACTTCGAATTAGCAAACATCGAAATATCTGTAGTGAATATAAGCGATTTATTCGAGAATCGCGAACGGCATGCATCCGAACATCACGACGACAATCTTCAGTCATCGAAGATTTTCAATATGACATCACGCCTAAATGTCTAAATTTTCATCAGTACAATTCGTTGTCTTGCGTTTAGTTCAGTATTCAAAACTCAATACAAAGGCTAATCACAATAACTACAATCAAATATCAACTCAATACAATAGTAATAAGGAAATACAAATGCTATTACTGCAAAGGGCTATAGAACATAGGTCTTTCAAAATTTGAAATTTTTCGCGAGCCGCAATTAAATACATATTTAAAAGGTATACAAAAACAGTTATTTAAATAATAGCACAAAAATGAAACGGGAACTTGGGTACATTTATCGAGAGCCGCAAATATTCCTTTAAAGAGCCGCATGTGGTTCGAGAGCCGCAGGTTGCCCCCCCCCAACGCTATAGGTCTTTAAGCCCAGTTTTTCATTTATTTTGTAATCTCGCGAAAAATTTTACATTTTGAAAAATGTGCTTGGCCACCCCTGTTATATATACAAACAAACATTATTAGCGCCATATTGATATTTAACATTTACATTTAGACAATTTTATGCAATTAGAACTGAAATCATGATAGTTTTGTATTTTTTTTTTCATAAATTGAATGCAAATGAAAAAAACAGACATTCACTAACTCATCCTTGTTTTTTTTTTAAATTGTTTATATAGCAAGAAAACAAACTTTTCTATAAAATAACGTCATTCTAATAATTGACACTAACAGCTAGGCATTTTTCCGGTTTTATATATTACTGATATTCAATATTTTGACGTTTTTTGACATTGACGTTTTTTGACATTAACGTTTTTTGACATTAGCGTTTAAAAATGTTGTATCAAATTTTCATTCATTTATTTATATAACGAATCGTATTTATATCAAGTAGAAAGCAAAGTCGTCTCGAAAATAATTTCATTTTGAAAATTGACACTGACAGTTATAAAATATTTTGTGTTTCATACATTAGTGATATGTAACATTCTAATGTTGTATGACATTAACGTTTCAATTTTATGAAAAATGTTTTATCCAAATTTCAGTTTTCATTGTTTCATTTATGTAATAAATCGCATATAAATTAAGAAGAAATCAACCAAAATAATGTCCTTCTGAAAATTGACACTGACAGCTACAACATATTTTGAGTTTCATACATTACTGACATCTGACATTATAACGTTGTTTGACATTAACATTCAAATGTTATTAACAAAAAGTTTTATGCACTAAAATCTCTGTGAGCTCAATATTCAGAAGAAAAAAAATTACAAAAATCCACAAGTCATTACTTATTTCACCATTTTCTATTCAATCTTCACTTATTAATATAACAATTGGTAATCATATTAACAATTGTTTTCTTGCCAAGAAAATAACATCATTCTATAAAAATTGACATTGACACCTATGACATTTTTGAGGTTATATATAATCATTATTGGTCCTTAGCGTCGCATAATTCATTATTTGTTTTTCAATCTTCATATTTTCATTTATAACAATTGGTAATCATATTAACAAGAAAACAAACTTGCCAACAAAATAACATCATTCTAAAAAATTGACATTGACACCTATGACATTTTTGAGGTTATATATAATCATTATTGGTCCTTAGTGTCGCATAATTCATTATTTGTTTTTCAATCTTCATTTTTTCATTTATAACAATTGGTAATCATATTAACAAGAAAACAAACTCGACAACAAAATAACATCATTCTAAAAAATGGACATTGACACCTATTACATTTTTGAGGTTATATATAAACATTATAGTGTCGCATTATTAATTATTTGTTTTTCGATCTTCATTTTTTTTTCATTTAATTATATATAACTTAAGAAGTATTGAAAAGCTTTTAAAAGATCAAAAATTAGTACAAATTACTGTAATTTTCCATAGAAACAATCAGGTTAGCCTCGAATTAAACGCTAACCTTATAATGAGAACAGTAAGGTCATCCAATTCGAAACACTGTTCTTATTCAATTAATTTATGAATTTTAAAATGGAACAAAACAAAAACACATCTTATTAGGAAAACATGAAACTCGTTCACATTCCGAAAGCTTTGAACGATGACATCCTGTTTAATGAACGCAAATAATTAATAAACAATATAACGTGTAATCATCAAAGTGCATAACATCAAGTTTCACTCGATTGTCTTTTTGTTTAAGACAAAAAAAAAAAGAAGTGCAGCTACTTGTTGGGCAACGCAATTCGCCAGTTGCGTTTTTTTTTTCTTCTGTGTATACATACACATATGCACTCACACACGCACATTTCGTGCGATGCATTCGGAAAACAAGGACGAGACGTCATTAGCGCGCATTTAGGTTACACAAAAATAATAATAATAATAACAGCGAGAGAAAAAAGCACGGAGAAAGAAAAAGAAGCGCACGAAATAATGTGAGCCAAGTAAAATGAACGCTCACCGAAGGTTGCTTGCAGTTTCCAATACGTTTTGTTTTTTGTTTTTTTGGCTGTGTGTATCTTCTTTTGTGCATTTTCAGTGCTTTCGCTAATTGCGACGACTTTTGCGACATTAACGTGAAACTTTAAGACACTTTGCCCGGGATAATAACAACAATTAGTGTTACTGTTCTTCGCTTCTCCTTTTCTCACCAAACCTAATTATACACAGCTGACCTATGTCTGATCGCGTATTCCTTAACAATACAACCATTAATAAGTCAGTATTTGTGGATAATTTATTTGAAAAAATATTAAAGAAAATTTCAAGTTTTTCATTAAATTACTTTGTGTAGAATCATTAAAAAGCTTGAAAATCAGTCTGTAGTGGAAGCAAATGTAATTTATTTAACAATACATAAAAGAAATGTTCAATTTATATTAATTTATTACTGTTTTCTATTAAATTTACAAATTATTTTGTCAAAAAAAAACTTGAAAGTAAATCTGTAATGGTTATAATTGTAATTTCATTTGAAATACACAAAAGAAATGTTCAATTCATATTAATTTAATACTATTTTCTATTATATTTACAAATTATTTTATTCAAAAAAACTTGAAAGTAAATCTGTAATGGTTCAAATTGAAATTTCTTTTAAAATACATAAAAGAAATGTTCAATTTATATTAATTTTTTACTATTTTCTATTACATTTGCAAATTATTTTATCCAAAAACTTGAAAGTAAATCTGTATTGGTTGAAATTGTAATTTCTTTAAAAATACACAAAAGAAATGTTCAATTTATTACTATTTTTTGTCTATTAAAATAATCTTATGCAATTAACAAATTATTTGAGTAGATTTATCAAAAAGCTTGAATATAAATCTGTGATGCATTCAAATGTATTCTAATTTCTTTCAATTCTTTATGGATTTTCTACAATACAATAATTTCTGTAATGCTTGAAAATACACTTTTTTCAGTATTCTATAATGAAATAATTTGAGTATATGCAATGAATTGCAATTTCTTTCAGTTTTTTGTGGACTTTCAACAATACAATAATTTCAGTATAAGTCTGTAAAAGTTGGAGATGTATTTGTTATTTTGACGGTTCTTCAATAATTCAATGATTTTAGTATAAATCTGTAATAATTGGAAATATCTTAAATATAATTTCAGTTTTTAAGGTCTTTCAACGATACGCAAATTCGAGTTGTAGTTGATAAACAAGTTTGATTCTTTATGAGCTTTCAACACGAAAATAAGTTTAATGTAAGTCCATAATTTGAAATTTCTTTCAGTTCTTTGTGGACTTTCAGCAATACAATAATTTCAGTATAAGTCTGTAAAAGTTGGAGATGGATTTGTTATTTTTTTCGGTTCAATAATATAATAATTTGAGTACAAATCTGTAATAATTGGAAATATCTTAAATATTATTTCAGTTTTTATGTTTTTCAGCAATGCAAGTGTAATTGTTGGAAATTTGTGTGATTATTTATGAGGTTTCATAACTACAATCATTATAATGTAACTCAATAATTGATGGAAATGTAAAGGAAATTCTTTCAATTCTTCACCATTTTTCAATTTGAGTGTAAATCTGTAATAAATTGATGATTTTAACTTAAGTATACATAAGTTTTCAAAAATCTATTGGGAATAAGTCTGTAATACAATTACAAATCAATTCTTCACGACTTTTTAAGAATACATAATTTGAGTGTAAATCTGTGATTGCAGATTATAACTTAAGTATGCATGAGTTTTCAAAAATCTCTTTGAAATAAGTCTGTAATGCAATGTACATATTCTTTCAATCCTTAATAATCTTTTATTACTTAAATATTTTCAATCTGTAATGTATGAAACTATATTTTTTTAAGGTTTTTTTTAAAATACAATGTAAGTTTGTAAAACTAGGAATTATAGTGACAAATCTGAATAAGTCTGTTAACATTGCAGCTGGGGTTGTAATTATAGGGATAGCTTTGAATATAAACAAAACAATTGTCTTTCATGTAGAATATGATTATTAATGTATAATTTCAATGACTTTTTTTCCTCAATTTGCGTTACTGAAATTCATTCTAATCAAGGATTCTAAATCATATTTGGATATTCTCATAAAACTGTTTAACTGCAGATTGTTGGACGTATTTGCAGAATGTGTGTGCACTTAAATATATATAAAGTAGAATGTGAAATAACAGGCGTAGCGAAAGCAAAAACAAATTTTACATTCCGCATATTAAAGAAGACAATTTAACCTGGGGGCTTTTATTTAAATACGAGCTTTCGGTTTATTTCCTTTCCTTTCTTTCTCCCTTTATTTCGTTCTCTCTCTCTCTCTTTCTGTGTGTGTTTCTGTGCGTCTCTATAATAAGAATATTTTGGTGTGCGGATCGTATGCTTATGAAATATGAATATTGGATTTCAACTCGACAAAATAAAGGGAGAAAGACAAAAGAAAAACAGACTCTCTCACACGCACTCACTGCGGGGGGGAAGAAGTTGAAGAAAAGTAAAAGAAGAAGGAGAAAGAGAGAGAAATGGGGAATGTATTACACGTTTCCTCTCCGTTTTTCGCCCTCTCCGGAAAAAGGAAAACCCAGCCGAGTTCGTGCGTTCGGATGAAGGAAAAACCGGAGCACGAGGGCACGGCCCACTCATGTGATACCTGTTGGTGCTGGGACCTTGCAGCTTTTTTCCCTTCTGCCACATACAATTTGCTTCCCTCTTCTCATTGCTTATTTTATATTTTGCTCGTTCAACTCGCGCTTTTCTTATTTATTTAACAGAGCTTTAATTATTGGAATTGTTTGTGCTTTATTGTCCTTTATTTATACTCTTCCTCTTTTTTGTTTGGAAGCGCAACGTGAAAATGTGTTTTCCCCGTGTTTTATATTATTAAATCCGATGGGGGATGAAACGTGGCGAACGGACGCATTTTATGTAACATCATTCGCGGGGGCTGATTCCGACTCCACCCCCATCTATGCGAAAAATTAAGCAACTCGTGGCGGCGGGGTGCTGCGAGCGCACGTGCCGCCCTCGCCGTGGACAAGGTGAACGCATTCATTTTCCCTGTCTTATTTTTATCTCTATTCGCATTCGACTTTAGTTTCTCTGTTTTTTTATTATTAAATGTGTGCGTGAATGCTGTAATATCGAGTACGAATCGTGAATGCGTTGACGAAAGGGGATGAGGCCGGGGGATGAAGCAGGCTAGTGGGTGGGTTTTTCATCTGAACAAAGTAAACAAGAGTGGAACACGGTGCGGGGGGGCGGCGGGGGAAAAAAGAGGGCATACATAATTAAATCTGAAATAGAAACGTCAATACTCCCTCTGTACTCTGCATATCCTGCTGTTTAGTTCCTGCGAAACCACGCCTAACTTTTAAAATTCACTAATTCTGCGCAACGCACCGCCAGGAACCCCTCATTATATTGTGTGTATATATATATATAAATGTACACTCTCCTGTATATATATATATATATATTTTTACAGCATTAAAACCTAAAAATCTATAAATGTATATTTTCACAACCGCCCCCATTTCCCTGGTAACTCAGTGGCGGCGGCGGCAAATTAGTGAATCCTTCTGACGTGAGGGGATGATGTTTGATGCTGATGCTCACGGGCGCCCCCCGCCCCCGCCTCCACCTCGCAGTCGCTCGAATTGCCGCCCCCAGCTCGCATCGTTCCAGCGCCACCCCGTCGCCCGTACTGAAACGCGGGGTGGAGAAACATATGAACACACGCACACGTGTTGAGCGCGGTGAGAATTACGTCGCACCGGAAATTAGCTTACGAATGGGTGAAAAAAAAAATGAGGAGATCAGGAAAATGTTCCTACATTTCAATGCCGCACATTCGTATAGGTGCATGCACACACATCTCAATTAGCCGATTGAAAATGTATCGATTACTTTGATGGATTCTAATTAGGATTAGTTCTCTAATTCTAGAACCAATTTGTTTCATAGCTTAATCTAGATACTGCATAATATTAGTTTATTACTCTATATTTTTAGAGTATTATAAATATTAAGAATTGCCTTGTTTGGACCACTAGGGAATTAGCACGATGTTGGTTAGGTTATCAAGATATTAAGTAGATTACTATTCTACTACTACTTCTTTCATGCGATTTTACCACATTTAAGTAAATTAACTGGTATTAGTTTAAAAAACCTTGGGATTAGTTGAATTAATTTGAAGTATTTCGAAAAGTTGCTTAGATTGGACCGCACTAAATTTTACTTTTTTTCAACGATATTTCCAATCTATCCATTCGGACATTCGGCAAACCACATTTCATAGACACTTAACGACGCCTTATTTGGACCACCATCATAACTTAACTCCTGCTAGGGAATTAGCACGATGTTGGCTAGGTTATCAAGATATTAAGTAGATTACTATTCTACTACTACTTCTTCCATGTGATTTTACCACATTTAAGTAAATTTACTGGTATTAGTTTAAAAAACCTTGTGGTTAGTTGAATGAATTTGAAGTATTTCGAAAAGTTTCTTAGATTTGACCACACCAAATTTTACTTTTTTCAAAGTCTATCCATTCGGACATTCAGCAAATCACACTTTTCAGAACCGTTGCCCATTGATAACCAATCCCTTGATGACTGTTAGTGACGAAAGTTGTATCCTGGAACGAACCAACAATCCCAGATCTCTATACCGTCGACTCAAGCCATACGTTCAGGATTCGTCTTTAATTATACAAAATAAAACATTTCTACATTAAATATCACTTTTACCGAAATTTTGTGTTTGTGGAGTTAGTTTAGGTAAAAAAAAAAAACTAACAATTAATATTACTCTATGAATGTTCTAACAAAAACTAATGAAAATCAAGATAGTTTCTCATGATTCACTTGTTGTTTTGTCAAGTTCAAACGGCTTTATTCGCTTGAATTTAGTTATTGTCGTTCACATTATGAATACTCTATGAATGTTATAAGAAAATCTAATTAAAATCAAGATATTTTCTCGTGAATCACTTGTTGTTTAGTAAAGTTCAAACGTAACGAATAAATGCTTCGATTCAGTTATTGTTGTTGAAGAATATGAAGATCACGCAATAAGTCTTTTGTCAAACCAAGAAGCACAACCAACTTTCAAAATAAACTGTTAAATTGATGTAAAACAATCCAAGAACTATTTAGTCACCATTTAGAAAGAAGTATTGTTGCTTCAATCCAATCCAAATAATTACAAAGATTTCACTTAATTTCACATTGAATGATTATTGTCCAATCGGAGCATTTAGTTTGTAAATTAAAAATAATTTATTTCAAATATTAAACATACTATGTTTTATCAAGCTTCATAAGTATTTTCCCCATCAAAAACAATGTTTAACAACGCACGAATTTGTTTTTTAACCAATGTTTTGAAAATTACAAGGGTTCACTAAAACTACTGTAACTTCTAAATTAATTGTCAGAATGTCATGAAATTTTGACACTTATCACTTGAAGGTTGGTACTATCTAAAAATCATATGGGTCTGATAAAAAATGTTTTCTTAGTTAGGTGAATTAGTTAATCATATTGATAGTTTTTTAAATTGCCTAGATTGGACCAACATTTCTTCATATATTATATGACCATAAAACTAATACTCCTAATGGACTATTATAATATTTGTACAAAATGATTTCGTATAGTTGTTAAGCAATAGTAATAAACTACTGTTGAAATTCACCTCAGATTCCACTTCAATTTTATTTAAAATTTAAATAAAGATTACGTTTTATCCAACAGCTGTTAACAATCTTAAACAAACATCATTCTGACATACAATTATAACAAAAATGCGACGTGCTGCTTCCTTTAATCCTAACGCGGATAGGCGAACTTGAGTTGTGTAGCGTTTTTTTCGTAGAGATTCGTTATTTTTAAACTTTAATGGTCACTCTGAACCCTGGCGAAACAACAAGACGAGATTCGGTGCACGTCATTTCAGGTAATAAAGATACGAGTTATTTAGAAAACGAAGGCAGATCAATGCACGCATTTTTCTGTGCATAACACAGATCCTGCAATTAGTAATTATCCTTAATTCTTGTTCAGTTTGATGACTTATTTCGAATTTCCACACATCATTTACGCATTGATAAAATTTATTGAAGTAATCAAACAAAACCAATATAAATAGCTACAGGAAACACACACAAATTTGTAAAATGAAACGTTTTATTTGTTGGAAGTGGAAACAGTTATCTACTTGTTTATTTTTATAATTCCATCTATGCAAGTCACAATTTCAAAGCTATTGATTATTTATCACATTTTATTTAATATATTATTTGTTAGAATCAATAAATTCTGATACATTGGTCTTTTATTTATAACAAAAAATGCTTTCTTTAAGTTAATAACAGCTTTTGCATTTGAAGTATTATTATAATAACATTACAGTGTCACATTTGTTTTGATTATCATAAAATAAGCATTACTAATTTAGTTTCATGTATTACTTTTTCGTTACTAAAGTTATTTTAGTTTTAATTTGTTAATTCTGTTATTTGAATTTAATGAAATAATGTTATTACTTTATAAAATTCTGTAATTTCTTAATTGTGTATTAATTGCACTGTAAAATTGTGATGATTTCTAACTGCTTTAATTTGTTTGTTCGTTTTGCTGAATCCGGTCCTGTCCACGGTCCTTGGCCCACCATTGGTCTACGCAACAAGAAAAAAGCCAACTTGATTATAACATTCGGGAGCAGGGCATTACATATAAATAATGTATAAAATATATTTTTCAGCATTAATGTATTCGCCATTGTTTTCACGTATAATTCACGAAAAATAACATCGACTCACAAAAATATATGATACGAAATAACTGGATTATTGGACAATTTGCAGCGTAAGTTTTCTCGTCTGTCGCCATCAATTTTCGAGATGGAAATAAGGCCCTTCTCCTCCCTTTTCATTAGGATCCAATTTATTAGCCAAACATCGCTATGGAGATGTCCAATGAAATGCTTTCCCCGCGGCTTGTGTCTCTCGTCTACGTGCTCCCCATTAGTCCACCTTTGATGTAGTGTGGATCCATCCACCGCGCGACTTTAAAATATTTTATCAAATACTTTCTGGCTAATTGAAATACTGATGAATCGCATTCAGTTTGAGTAGAATTATTCGCTGAATTGTTCATTAATTTCCCCCCATTGACACCGCATTTGCATTTCAAATTAACTTTGCCGCGCGCACAAACACAGTTCTTTTATGAAGTGATTCGTTCGTTCCTGTATTTTGTAAAATAAAAATTTTGTAAAAGGAAAATTCGTAAAAATGAAAACTTCGAAATCGAATCGAAATAATATTCAAACAAACGCAAAACATGTATTTGCATATGTTAGGAATTTATTAGTTGCAATTATTAGTTCGTAAAATGAGAATTCATAGAATGATAACTCTTTCAGTATTGAAATACTTATATTCAAATGTTTAACTCGTAAAATGATAATTCTAAAAACTAATTTTTTTTTATAAAATTATTATAATATTTATATCATAAATGCATTAAATGCGTAAAATTAGAACTCTTTCTTTATAGAAATTTGAACAAATATGAACATTATTAATAAGAAATTGTAAAATTAATGTTGTAAATCAAGAATTTGCTATAAGAAATAATATAAAAACAAATAATTTTCAATTTCAAGAGCAAATACACTTTGTTTATAGATGTACTAGTATTCAATTAACTATTTTTAACTCATACAATAAGAATTCGTTAACTGAAAACTCATTTTTTCTAAATCTTAAAATTTCATTAAATTTGCAAATTTGTGAAATGAGAATTCATATAAATAATGTATAAATGTATAAATTTCTTTATAGAAATACTAATTTTTATATAGAAACGATATTAAGTTCTAAATCTAGCTTCCAGTTGATACAATCATAGGTTAGTTTACAAGAGTTTAACTAGTACTAACTTGAAGACATTTCTTGGATTAACTTATAGTTATTTGGTGTCGGCTTATAAGTAAAAAGTTGGATCGATTTCAAAAGAATAGTTAGGTGTATATGATGAGTTTATGTGGATGGAAAGTCATCCACTTTGATGTGTCCAGTATCATTTTTTCTGGTGTTGGTCTTTATCGTAAAAATAGTGACAAACTGGCGATTTTTGCTTTAGAGCTTAACTGGACCAAATTCTAAAGAGTACCAAAAGTAGTACTGTAAGGTTCCACTTTTTGTCATATGCACCAAACTGCATCTTCAAAAGACAAACTTAACGCCTTATAACAAAGAAGAAATAAACTTTGTGACAACCAACCCTCCTGGTCTTCTTTACTCAAAAAGAATCATATCAACTCTAATAGATTATCATTGACTATGAAAACATATAATACCTTAGAATATGTTAATGTCAATTATAAAACGTCATATTTTGACATATGTCAAATGAAATTGTAATGGAATTTAATACTCAGCCGCCTCACTACTTCTGTTTTATATTTCTTCATTTTCATTGTATTAAGTTCTAAATCAAGCTTCGAGTTGCTACGATCTTTACAAGAATTTAACTACTACTAACTTAAAGATATTTCTTGGACCAACTTATAGTTATTTGGTGTCGGCTTATAAGTAAAAAGTTGGACCGATTTCAAAAGAATAGTTGGGGGTATGGGATGAGTTTATCTGAATGGATGTGTCCATTACCCTTTCCTTTGGTCCTTATTGTAAAAATAGTCACAAACTGGGGATTTTTGGTTTATGGTTTGACTGGACCAAATTCTAAAGAGTTACAAGAGTAGTACTGTAAGGTTCCACTTTTTGTCACATGCACCAAGCTGAATCGCCAAAAGACAAACCTAACGCCTTATACGAAAGAAGAAATTAACTTTGTGACAACCAGCCCTGGTTTTCTTTAATCAAAAAGAATCATATCAATTCTAATAGATCATCATTGACAATGAAAACATATACTATTTTGAAATATGTTAATGTCAATTATAAAACGTTATATTTTGACATATGTCAAATGAAATTTGTAATGGAATTTAATACTCAACCGCCTCACTACTTCTGTTTTATATTTCTTCATTTTCATTGTATTAAGTTCTAAATCAAGCTTCCAGTTGCTACAATATCTACAAGAATTTAACTAGTACTAACTTGAAGATGTTTCTTGGACCAACTTATAGTTATTTGGTGTCGGCTTATAAGTAAAAAGTCGGACCGATTTCAAAAGAATAGTTGGGGATATGGGATGAGTTTATGTGAATGGATGTGTCCATTATCCTTTCCTTTGGTCCTTATTGTAAAAATAGTCACAAACTGGGGATTTTCGTTTTATGGCTAAACTGGACCAAATTCCAAAGAGTTCCAAAAGTAGTACTGTAAGGTTCCACTTTTTGTCATATGCACCAAACTGCATCTTCAAAAGACAAACTTAACGCCTTACAATAAAGAAGAAATAAACTTTGTGACAACCAACCCTGGTCTTCTTTACTCAAAAAGAATCATATCAATTCTAATAGATCATCATTGACAATGAAAACATATAATATTTTGAAATATGTTAATGTCAATTATAAAACGTCATATTTTGACATATGTCAATGCAATTGTAACGGAATTTAATACTCAGCCGCCTCACTACTTCTGTTTTATATTTCTTCATTTTCATTGTATTAAGATCTAAATCAAGCTTCCAGTTGCTACAATCTCTACAAGAATTTAACTAGTACTAACTTGAAGACATTTCTTGGACCAACTTATAGTTATTTGGTGTCGGCTTATAAGTAAAAAGTCGGACCGATTTCAAAAGAATAGTTGGGGGCATGGGATGAGTTTATCTGAATGGATGTGTCCATTATCCTTTTCTTTGCTCCTTATCGTAAAAATAGTCACAAACTGAGGATTTTCGTTTTATGGCTAAACTGGACCAAATTCTAAAGAGTTCCAAGAGTAGTACTGTAAGGTTCCACTTTTTGTCACATGCACCAAACTGAATCATCAAAAGACAAACTTAACGTCTTATACCAAAGTAGAAATTAACTTTGTGACAACCAGCCCTGGTCTTCTTTACTCAAAAAGAATCGTATCAATTCAAATAGATCATCATTGACAATGAAAACATATATTATTTTCAAATATGTTAATGTCAAGTATAAAACGTCATATTTTGACATAAGTCGATGAAAATTGTTATAGAATTTAATACTCAGCCGCCTCACTACTTCTGTTTTATATTCCTTCATTTTCATTGTATTAAGTTCTAAATCATGCTTCCAGTTGCTACAATCTCTACAAGAATTTAACTAACTTGAAGACATTTCTTGGACCAACTTTCTTGGACTTTCTTGGATTATCAAAATATATATTGTATCTTTTGCCTTTTTATCTGTTTTTGCTGCAATGTTACAACAAATATGAATATTATTCTTTCAGTAGATTATTCATATAATTTTAATGAAAAACATGCACGTGTTTCCATTAAATTTTGATCGAAATAAAAACAATTAAATTACGTTTTGCGATTGCTTCGTAAAATGCATAAAATCCGTTACAATTATATTTTTGTTGTTCGCAAAAATTACATATATTCGCCGGAGCGCAGAAAATAATGCGTTCCATAATCAAAGCTAATGGATATTAAAATTAATTTCGTTCTGTAATTGAAAGGCCGGAGCTGGGTGGATG
>JAFMTC010001806.1:152087-177168 GCA_018845635.1 Nicrophorus orbicollis | reverse complement strand
TTTTTTTTTTTTCGTAGACCGTATTAATTTTTCGTACACGTCGTACGAGGCTCGTTGCAGTCGATGTGAATGGACTTTGCTTTGCTAATAAATATGAATTTGATAATTTTTCCCCCCTCGACGGATTCCGTCCGTCTGTGTGTGCACACATGCACACGAAAATGTTCTTGTAGACTTTACAAAATAATATTTATAGTTGGTGTATCGACCTCGTGTTTATTCAAACTAAAACTCCTTTCCTTCGCCTCCTCCTCCTCTCAACCAATCTCTCTTTTCGTCCACATTATTTATATTAATGTGCACATTCGCCCATCCGCCATGACTAACAAACCTAAAAACGTACCGAAACTACACAAGTTAAAATTTCAACAAAAAAAACACGCAATTACATTAATTTGCCTTAAAGCCCTTAACCCACTTTCTCGATCCGCGAGTCTCAAGTCAAGAGACAACGAAAAGTAAAACAAAGAACCGAATCATATCCGACGATTTTCTTCCTCTCTTTTTTTTTGTTCTTCGGGTATGAGAATCATTTGCATACTTGAAAAACAATTTGGAAGGAACGTCGGAGGATTTGCATTTCTATTGTCAGGAGTGAGACGAAGCCACCGCGAAGTACGGTTTGTGTGTGGGGGGACGTTAAATTCGCGCAAAAGACATTGAAAAAGTGCAACGCTTCGAATTGAGGTCGGCAAAATGCACCAAGGCCATATCATTTGGACGGCCACTAACAATTTAAAACAAATCCGACTACGAGAGAAAGAGTCGAAAATATACACTCACACAAAAAAAAACCGACACACACCGCAGGGAGCGCGTCATCCTGACAATAATATTTATTCTGTTTTCTATTGGTTTGCGGTTCATATTCTTGTCAGTATTCTGTTTCTCTGGAAATTCTGATGACTGATTGAAGGTTTTATGTCTCTTCCCTTTTTTTTATATATGCATATCCTCCACCAGCCGGTCTACAATGTTTGGTCTACGTTCGTCCAATCTAAATTGAAATCGTTCAAGCTGCAACCCTACATTTAAATCAGCTCATCACAAACTATATTAATAATACATCTCAAAATCACTATAGTATTGATGACATGATGAATCATAATTCTGTATATTATAATATTTTTTAATTTAGAGAAAACCTTCCTCAGTTACAACGAAATACCTAGATCTAATTAAATCTTATAGTTTAAAGATCAAATATCTAAGCCAAATTTTCAACATTTTGTTTAATTTTCTTCAAGACGACTGTTCATGAAATAAGTGTCAGTTTAGCACAAAGGTTTTCAAAACCAGTCTTTGATTCAATGACAAAACTAAGTTTAATTTAGTAATTTAGTCTAACAATTTTCAAGATTCTCCATAGCTTTAATGACATATCTAAACTCTAACAGATAGACACCATTTATCTTCAAGACTTTTCATGAAATAAAAGTCATAATAATTTTTCAATTTAGAGGTTCTGAAAACCTTTCTCAGTTTCAATCCAAAAACCAACATGAATTTAGTAGAATAATTTAAAGATTGTTTCACAGCTTTAAGCAATTATATAAGAAAAAACTTCAATATTTACTTCAAAGACTTTTGATGATTACAAGAAATACTTTCAATCTAATTGTTTTGAAAACCTTCCTTGTTTCAATGAAATAACCAACATCAATTTGGTGTAATAATTTAAAAATTGTTGCATAGTTTTAAGCAATTATATTTACTTCAAAGACTTTTGATTATAATACTTTCAATCTAACTATTTCGAAAACCTTAGTTTCAATGAAATAACCAAATCTAATAGACTAAAGATTTTCATTGAAATATCTAAGCAAAATCTTCAGCATTTCGTAGAACGATTTAAAGGAATGTCCATGAAATAACTTTAAAATAACAAATACATAATTTAAAGGCAATAAAACCTAGAATTTCGATGCACAAGCTCAATTCATTGCTGAAACGCACGTGAAATTTAAATGAAATCAATCAGCAGCTTTTGGCAAATGGGTGAATTTACGGAACGGACACGTAACATCGAATATTCAGAACAAACAAGAGTACATAAACGTGCATTGGAAATGTGTAATTGCTATTTGATGGGGGACAGTAATTCCATTAATTGTAAACCGCCCGTTAATTAACTCGACGCGCACAAAGGTTTAGATTAGAAGAGCTCAATGCAATTCGTATATCGAATTTCAGTCAACGTTCGCAAAATATATAGTGTGTTGTGCATATATACAAATTTCATTAGGCTCAGAATCATAGTTTACGAGCTGCAAAATGTATATTTGCTTAGATTCAATTTGTTTAAGTTATATTCTAAACATTGTGATAACTAGGTAATCATTACGACATGTTTTCACGCGTAAATGTAATTCAAACGGTTTACAATGTATACTAATTACAATTTATCACTATTACATGTTAATAGAATTTATAAGTTAAATTAATATCAACAACATATCAGTTTACTTTAATTTACTAATTTTCTTCTAATATCTTTCTTCTAAATTCTAAATTAGTATAACAATTTGAAGATCTTCAATAAATATGCAAAAACCTTCAACATTTAATCCCCTTGACTTCATGACTTTCTAAGTAACAAAATTCGTATCAATTTTTCAAAATTAACTAATTTACAGCCAGATTTTGGACAAATAAACATTGAATAAATTACAACAACATTATTTTACATTTATGTATATAATAAATTTCAGTTTACTTTACTAATTAGATTTAAAAATAAACTGCAAAACTGCATTTGTTGTTGTGACCAACGAGAAAATATATTGGCTTCTGCCACGAAGGGAAGCGTTTATCGCGTATTTAAATCTACAAATTGGCCACCGGACGACAATCCCATGTACGACAATCCCGTAATTATGCAAAAATCGCAAAAATTCGCAATGTTATTTTGAAATGCGAAATTCGTATTTTTTGAAGAAGCAATTAACGTTATAAATGGCTTTATGAGGGCAGAATATTAATGTTTCCAAAATCGCATTGAAAATATACAGTTTCATTCACGTAATTTAATAATGGACCATTAATCATCCAATTTTGTACATTTAAGGTAAATCAATAGTTGTTGCAGGTATGCTTATATTTATATGGAAATGAAGGTTTATTAATTTGGATGTACATAAAAATATGCAAATTTATATGTATAAAAAGTAAATTTATAACAAAATTAATGAACAATTGGATGTTTAATGTATTACAATATCATTCACAATTATAATAGCTTGATGTTTAAACTTAATTTTTGATACAATGAAAAAGCTTATGGTTACAGACTCAATCTTATTGAACAAAATTCGATGGAATTTTCAAGATTTTGGAATGAATTGTTTCAATGTAATAACTAAATAAACAAAAAATGTAATTACAGTCACTTTGGAAAACATGTAATCTAATGGTTTTCAAAACTTCATATTTCAAGATTAATACGTTGAAATATGAATATCAAGTATTTCCATCAAATAAACATCATATTCGTTTTTCAACTTAGTTTAACGGATTTGAAAAGTTTCAATGAAAAGAACTGAATCAAATTTTGTCTAACAATTTGAAGATCTTTTCATGAAATAAGCTATATTTTCAACATTTCATTCAACAGATCAAAATCTTCAATTACAAAGAGCAAAATCTTCGACATTTAGTACAACCGTTTTCATTAGATAATGAAAGAAAAACTATATATTTTTCCAGTCTAAAAGCATGAAAATATTCACTCTTTCATCATGACTTTTCATGAAATAAAATTTGTACTCATTTTCCAATTCAGTCCTGCGGTTTGGAAAACCTTTCTTAATTTCAATTAAATAATCAAGTCTACATTAGTATAATAATTTCAAGATATTCCATCTTACATATAGCTTATGAAACTAAGCAAAAACATTATATTGAGCTTCAATGAAATATCTAAGCAAAATCTTCAACGATTTGCAACTTTTGATGAAATGTAATATTTAATCATTTGAAAAGATTGAAGATCCAAATATTCAAAATAATAATAATTATCAATATTTAGTACACTAGACTTTTCATTAAACATTTGAAGAAAAACTATAGAAATTGTCAAACTTTAATATAATTGCTTGAAGATGTTCCAAATACCTAAACAAAATATTCTAGAGTTATTCTTGTCTTTGTGACTTTTTATGAAATCAAATTCGAAGTTATTTTTCAATTTAGTCCTTCGGTTTTAAAAACTTTTCTTAGTTTCATTAGAATTAATTTAGTCCCAGGGAAAATAACCAATCTTCAACATTTAGTTTTCATGAAATATATATGGAAAAACTAGATTTCTTTTCAACTTCATTGAAGATCCCCTAATATTTACATTTTATGAAAACAACGTTTTGAATAGCAGTTAAACTTTCTATAAAGTGTATATTATCCAAACTATTGAAATATTCATATACTTTGGGTAAATTTCATAAGAAATGCAGCATTTTGCAGGTGGAGAAGGTTTTTAAAGTTTTGAATTTCTAATCGTGCAAAATACGAACGGGAAGAATTCGATTCAGTTGCGATGGGGGACATTCGGGCGCTGATTGTGTTTTAAAAATCACTTCGGCCCCGGCAGGAAAAACGAGCCGAGCAGAAGAAGAAAAAGAAAGAGTGGCTGTGGAGGAAGGGGAGGGGGAGGGGGAGGAGGAGGTCGAAATAAGTAATGGCCAAAACAAATGCGTTTTTCTGTATTCTCTCTCGCACACACTCCTCGTGTATGCGTTTGCTGCGTCCTCCTCTTCTGTTATTTCAGTTTCTGCTCTTCGGACCACGTTCCTCCTCTCCTCTTCGTTTTATTTTATTCCGTTCGTTCGTCCACTCTTCCTTCTTGTTCTTCTTCTTCTCCTGCTGCTGCTGCTGCTGCCAAAGAGAAGAGAAGAGAGGTGTTCTCGTTGGACCATGTTTCCGCTATGCAGTTGAGCGGGCACGGCCCAGTCCGCTTCTCTTCTTCCCTTCTTCTTCTTCCTCGGTGGATAGCCCAAACCGAAAATAATGAAAGAAGAAAAAAAGAAGCGAGCGAAAGAGCGAGTGCGGACGAGAGAGCGTAAGATGGAGGAAAGGAAGAGAAGGCGAAATCCCATCCTCAACCTTCGTCCGTCCGTCCGTCCTTTACGTCCCTTACGTAACGGATCTTTGCGATGGACGAGGAACGCCAACAACCAACGCCGGGTCTCTCTCTTCCTCTCGCCTTCTCCTTCCTTTCTGCTAATTTCTTTTTGTCCCCTTTGCGTTTTGTTTTCGGGAGTGAATGGCCGGCCAAAGACCTTCATTTCGGCTTGTGTGCGTGTGTGTGTATTGCCAAATGCAACGAGGAATGCAATTTACTCGAAACGGTATACAGGGGTGGCTCCGTACATCCTATACCAAGAACTCTCAAGAAATTTCTACATACTTCGATCTAACTATCATAACTTTGTATATCTATATATATAGACCATTTTATGTAGACCTTAAGAGAAGTTTCACATTTTAATAAATATGTACATTTCTATTCAAATTTTATCCAAAAATAGTTTTATCCAATGAACAAAATAAATGATTCAAACTACACTGTTATTATCTAGTACTGTTATAAACATTTCTAATTATCAACAGTTCCTAAATACAATATAAAAGAAGTTTTACTGAAGATAATACTCATTTGACCATAGACCCAATCAAAATTGCACCGAGAAAGTAGTTTTGTCTAATGAAAAAGATAATACGATAAAAAGATTTGTGAGTTTAATCTTCCACAGATATACTGCTTTCGTCTATTCAAATCAACGTTATACAACTTTATAACTAACATAACTTTGTATATCTAAACTTAATAGAAGTTCCAAAGATGATATTTTAATAAATTATATCAAAAAATAGTTATGTCTAATGACCAAAATCAATCAATTCAAACAGCTTCAACAAAACTACACTATTATTATCTAGTGTATACAAAGAATGTACTGTTATATACATTTCTAATTATCAACAATTTCTAAATACAATATAAAAGAAGTTTTACTGAGGATAATACCTTTACTCATTTGACCATAGACCCAATCAAGAAAGTAGTTTTGTCTAATGAAAAAAAAACCAACACAAACTCACTAATCTTCCACAGATATACTACTTTCGTCTTTTCAAATCAACGTTATACAACTTTATAACTAACATAACTTTGTATATCTAAACTTAATAGAAGTTCCAAAGATGATGTTTTAATAAATTATATCAAAAAATAGTTAAGTCTAATGAACAAAATCAATCAATTCAAAGAGTTTCTAAATACAATATAAAACTTAATAGAAGTTCCAAAGATGTTATTTTATAAATAAATACATTATTTACAAATCTATCAAAAAAATAATGTTTAACATCTAAATGGTTACATTTTTTATATTGATAATCATTTACTGGTTATAATAATCGTGAATCATGAAGTTTTCAATTGAAAAAATACGAAAATTTAAAAAACATTTTTACAAATTCTTTCTATTATATAAACGTATCAAAGATGAGACAAATTTCAATGAATTCAATTAATTTACAGACAATAAGTCTTCGAAATTAATGCGTATTTCGGAATTTCTATTTCTAAAATAATAAATAAATATATCACAATACATAACTAATAATTATGAATTCTAGTGCAGAAAGACCTATGGTCTATATAGCAATAGCAATTTCTATGCATTTCCATTACTTTTTGTTTGTATTTCTTCTTGTAGTTGTTGTTCCAACATATATTATTATAATTATTAAGAATTCCAATATGAATTACTCATATCATTATCGATTCGAAACAATTCTATATATTACATTTAAATAAACAAGTATTATTAAAAGGTTGTAAAATCATGAGAAAAGAAACACTCGTATTTCACTGCATTAAGGTGAGATAAAGACAACGAGTCGAAAAATGAAACAGTTCCTTTCGATAAATAACTACTTCAGTCCTGATCGTGTTTAGCCTCAACCTCGTGCAAATTGAACGAGTTTTTTTTTGTTTGTTTGCAAAGAAACGGCGCTCGGCAATTTCCATGGGGTCATTTCTGTTTGCCCATAATCCGATTAATTGGTTATTATTGAGAGATCGCACAGTAACGAAGACAGCGAGACGAAGCGCAGATAATAAGTAATTAAACGAAAATGAATTCATCTACAAATTTGCGAGGAAGGAAATCGCTCGAATATTTGCAGTTCTTAATTAAATTCGGAGGATTTCGCGAAAACGGACCAATTAAATCGGAATTTCGAAGTGCAGTTTTCCGAAACGAAACGTTGACAAATTGCGTTCGCAAAAAAAAAAACAGATAATAATAATGAGAGAATGGTTTGCATCTGATTTTCCTTGATGATATCTGGCGAAGCCTTTCGGGGCTCACGAAAAGCAGATGTTCCGGAGAGCCGTTCCTCATCTGCGGCTTTAAATGTGATTATAATAAACAAAACATCTGCACGAGAAAATAATTAATGTATGAAAAGTGCGAAACACAGTTATGCACGCAACAATATACCAAAAGAAGGAGGGTGAAAATGTGAATAAAAGAAATGGTTTAAAAAAGAAAAAGGATGTGGAAGGATGTTAAAATTGTCGTCTAAGTGGTAACCGAAGAAGCGAAACGGTAATACGATCCTCGAGAATAAGAATATGGCGCTTAGTAGGAATTTGCGAGGTTCGAGCTAGGCAACCAATTGCAGGAATTCGGAGGGCAAAAAAAAACAAATGAACGGGGGANGAGGAGCAACAAAGGACGGATCTCTTCGGGTAATGCTAATTGTTTATATGTTGTTCGCCTTAAAGTGACATGGTTTTCTCGACGTTTTTCTCTCCGCAGCCGTAATTAGCATAAAAATGTCTTTATCTGGCTGCAGCGGCGCGACCTTCACGATCGACTTAGTAACAGTAACTTAAAACCAAAGTAATTAATATTTGACATACTTTATATATACACATACATATATATACGCCATGGCAGTAGCTTTGAAAGTTCAAATTTCAACAGAAATCCTTGACGGACAGGAAACGGCCTTTTCTTTCATTATTATTACTGCTGGCGTACACACACACAAACATACAAACACACGCACGCACAGACAATATCAAAATCGTTTTTGTGTCTCTCCATTTGCGAATCCAATTAAGTTCGATCCTTGCGTTATTATTTTATTGCACATTACGCCGTCCCTCCGGTTTCGTCCATCCTCTCTCTCTTCTCTTCATCTTCTTGGCTTCCTTCGACATCATTGGGTGGGTTTTTGGTATGCCCAAATTGCATCTCTCTCTCTCTCCCCGCTCGCTGCCGGCTATTTAATTGGGCATAATGCATGGTATACGAAAAGTATTTCCTTTTGGGCTATAAGGTGTAATAAGGGATAATGCGAGAGTTCATCAAGACCGAAGGGGGGCAACGACCATCCTGCTCATACTTAAGCTCATTATATTTTCGACAACTTTACGCACCGACGGGTTTTTGCCGGGCGCAAAATGCAAAACGAAATAAAGTCCGACGCCGCGAATCGCGGAGAACCTCCAGCAGTCTCTTTGTTTATTTATTTTTACGTGCATCCGCAATAATATTTCATACATTATTATTATTATAACTTCAGACGGGTTTCCTTTCATTTCGCACACACACACAAACAGAGGGAAGCAGAGAGCTTTCTAACGTCCAACAACTCGACAATTGTGCCCTCAAGCAGTTCATTTCGGTTTACAGCCTAAAATGTTTCCCTATAACGGCAAAAACAACTTTTTCCCTTGTCAACATATCTACATATTGCCAATTTTGCGCAAGCGCAATAATTGATTCCTAATACGGCTTTTCGCATTGCGGCCAAGTTTCGTGGAACGTATCTAGGCCGTAAAGCGAGTTATGGGTGTATTGAGATATGAATTTATTTCGATAATATAAAAGAAAAACGCAGTTTTCTTTAATTTCACTTCAATAATAATTAGAAAACTTCGCGTAATTTGTTTTCTACAGAAAGCAACGTTTGACTGGAAAAATCATTAAGGATCTTACACAATTTTTTATTATTTCAAGTTTTGAAAAGCTTAGTTCGAAATCAGCAATTTTTAACTGTAATTATTGAAGTAATTTACGTTTCGTTTTTGTGCTTCAAAGAGTTAAAAATAATTATTATATAAAGGAAATACGTACAGTATTCCCATTGGAAATAAATGATATTTATAGAGAAATACATTAGTTTCAATCATATTCTCCACAGAGATTTGTTTTATGTTAGATGAAGATTTTAAAATTTTCGTTTCAATTTCGTGCTTCAAAGAGTTAAAAAGTAATAATTATATAAAGGAAATATGTGCGCTTTGGGGTAATTCAAAAAAATTTGCTCTCAAAAGTAGTTGATTCAAGGATACTCGACGAAAGTGTCCTCGAACAAAGTATTATTATCGGCTTCTGTGCATTCTGTGTGAAGCATTTTGCAGTTGATACAACAACAAAAAAACAACATCCTCTTTACGTCGTCAAAGTAAATGTGTAATTAATTAAATGTGCGTAATATTAATTAGAATTTCTAAAGAACATTTTTATATTTTAAGCTTATTATAGCGCTGGAAGACTTATTATGGATGGCCCTTTGCAGGAATGGATTAGTTTTAATATTATTTAAGCTTACTACTTAATTGTAACTAAATGAAACAGTAATATGAAACAGTGTATGAAACAGTCAAAAGAAAATGATATTTCATAATGAGAATGTATCATTAAGCTGAAGCACGATAAAGTTGTCGTTTCTAGTGGTCCGGGAAATATGAGAGCAGCGAGGCCAATGTTGATCGATGTATTAGAATTGGTATTTCATGAGCTGACAGGGCGAACGGAGGAAGATGAATCGAAATTGCGGAGAACATCGAATTAGTCGTGCGCTCACGTCGACGGCGGCGGCGGCCCATCAATGCAAATCATTCATGTTCATGTTGGACCAACTGTTGATAAGTATTTTGGTATAATTAAAACGATTCCCGCTAGTGAGTAACGAGTATCTCGGGGCGGTTGCAGCCAGAGAGAGAAAAAACCGCACGGCCGAAAAGGAAGGAGAAGAAAAGAAAACCGAGAAAACTGGAGAGCCAATTTCTGCGGGTTTGTTGACTCCCCTTGGACGACGAGTTTCTTATGTCGAAGAAGAAGCGGCAGCGGCAGCAGCAGCAGCAGAAGAAGACAAATAATTTGGCATCATCGCCGTTCCGTGTAAATATTCATTGCGCAACAGCACTGCCTTAATTAGGCAGGAAATTTCCCTTTCCTCAATTATCCTTTTAGCTGGCGGCGCCTGTTGTCAGGTGATTGATGGCTCCTCGAAAGGAAGCAGAACAAGAGGTGGAGGATGAAGAAGAAGAAGAAGAAGAAAAAATGAGGATGTAGAAGAAGAAGAAGAAATGCGGAGGAAGAAGATGTTGCAACGAGACGAGGAAGGGTCGTCCGGCGTTATTGAAATTTTCCAATCGATTCGTACATTTCCTCTTCAATCATTATCGGACTGTCGTCGTCGTGCAGGGATTTTGGGACTAGTCTTGGAATGCGGGGAACCGCTTCCAAATTGAGATCACGTTCTTACGTGCAAACTTCGATGTGTGTCATTATTGGGCGCCCTTCGGGCGAGAATTACGTGATTGCATCGTTGCTCCAACGAAGACACCTTTGCAGCAACAATAAAATCAAGTTTCCAAATAACTACATTCAATTGCATTGCATAAAACCATTCGCAGTCGTTCGGTAGAAGAGACGAAACTTTCACACTGTTCAATGTAATAACATTACGACAATTCTGCATTCGATTTACATACCAAACTTTACATTTTGCAATTGCAACCCTATAAAGTTCACTATAGTTATTCATTGTTAATTATAGTAATATTACAACAATTCTACATGCAATTTACATATTAAACATGAAATATTGTAATTGTAACGCAGTAAAGTATACTCATAACTGCTATAAACTTCATATCAAGTAAGCTTTGGTCGATAGCCTTTTGGCCCAATTTGTACTTAATAAAGTTGATATATAGCATTTATTCAATTCTTATTTTATCAACACTGAACATCTTTTAGTATTTTATCTGTTTCATGTTACAATCTATACAATTATTATATATACCCATACCTCGCTTTACGGCCTAGATACGTTCCACGAAACTTGGCCGCAAAGCGAAAAACCGTATAAGGAATCAATTATTGCGCTTGCGCAAGATTGGCAACATGTAAATATATCGACATGGAAAAAAAGTTCTGTTTGCCGTTATATCGAAACATTTTAGGCCGTAAATCGAAAACGTGCCTTAATTGAATTCTAGCGAAATGCCGTATAAAAAGCGGACGCATAGCGAGGTATGGGTGAATTTACATTTATGGCAGAAAGACCAATGCAACATATCGAATTTTACTGTACTTTTGTCTGTATAGATTTTCCCTTTAAATTTATAATTCACGAAGCACACATTGTTACTAACAAACAAAATACACGTTTCAACGTTGGATTGATATCGTAATCCAATTAGAAACACTTGTCACAACATATTTGTATTCATTCGTTCAAATGTCCATTTGACATGTTCAATACAAATGAAATTTTTTAATAAAATTTCTGAGTTTTTGATTAATTTACTACTTTTATTATCACATACATAGTTGAAAAACTGTATTTTTCTGTATTTATATATTTACTGTATATATTTCATAATTCATAGTAGATATTTTATACTTTAAGAAATTTGTTTAGTTTAAAATTAACTAAGTTTATTTAAATTTATATAATTATTTCAAATGATAAACTTATTACTGACGCTTGTCAAGCAAAATCATAAATCTAAACATTTTTGTAGGCTTATCCTTATTATACTTAAATATTATATAATTGGAAGTTGTTGAAACACGAAAATAATAGAGATTTTTTTATTGATTGAAAACTGTAAACTGAGTAGAATGAAAGTAGATTTTAAGAACAAATTGTTATGAAATTTTCTTTAAACTTTAACTCTCATTATTAGTGATGTTTGAAAGTAGGGTTTTTTATTAATGATATTTCATCAAATGACAGGGCAAATATTTTCACGATTTTCATTTATTAAACATATAAAACTGAGTAGAAAGAAAGTAGTTTTTAAGAACAAATTTTAGTGGAATTTTGATTCTAAAATTTTCATTGAAGTTTAAATCACATTTTAAAGCATGAAACTCTTATTGTTTTTCATTGATTAAACGTTGAAAACTTAAAAAAATAAAATAGCAATTAAGAACAAATGTTTGTGAAATTTGCATTGAAGTTGGCACTGAATATCAGTGTTGTTTGAAAGTTGATGGAACAGTACAATAAAATGTAGTGTTTTCCATTTGGTGTGAATGTAGGATGTTCAAAGAGTGGAACAATAGGGCAACGATGGAAGTATTATGAGAGTTAATCGATGGCATTTTCAGTCCTTTCGAATGGATCCTGCACATTCGGAACGCACTAAATCCAGGTCATTGAATTTCAACGCCCTCCGGCCAACTGATAATCTGCAAACTCGTAATGTCTTCAAAGAGAGAGAGAGAGAGAGAGGGGGAGATGCAAGTAATGGGCAAACAAATCCATAACTATGCAAATTTACCTTCACTACTCGGCCAGTTTTATTATTCTATCCATATCCATGGAGGGGGAGGAGGAATACTAATTTTGATTTCATTACTCTGAACATCCCCAAGACGTATTTCCAACGCCATTCCCATTAGGAACCGCTAATAAATCTTACATCCTCTGCAAGCTTTCGTAATGAATACGTCTTTAACATTGTCTCTTGAGTTATAGATTTTAATTTTAGATATCAAATTCTAAAATTCATACAGAAAATAATCCAAATTTACTATAGTTTTGATACATACTTAAAGTACTAACAAAATATTTTACATTTATTGTAATGATTTTAAGTTTAGTCCTTTTTTTACTGTTAATATTAATGTAATTATTTTAATTAACTAATATTTTAGTCTAAACTCGCTTTAAATTATGAGATAATAATTGATGAAAAGCCTTTATGTAAAAGTAGTATTACTCATTACATGTATTTCTTTCATTAAGTAAATATTTCTTTAGTGTGCGGACTGTAATATATGCAACCAGGACTTCACAAGTACGCTCGCAAATGTGACGTGTGTTGAAAAAGGAAAGTATAAAAAACGCGTCTGCCTTGCAGCTAAAATTATAATTAGTGGCTGCACAAAGTTACTTACTTTATCTCCATTAAGTAGATGCGAATGCAAAGGCCTTTCTGGCGGCCCGAAGCTACTTTCTCTGTGTATGACTCCATCGTAGTCCATGCATTCTGTGGTTCGCCTCTTATACCGACGCCAAAGAATCCTGCACAAAGCGAACAAAAAACGAAATGCAACGTACATAATGCCATTAGCTATAATGAAGATGTTAGAAGTTTCATTATTTTCTTTATTTTTTTTATCATTAAATTAATGATTGCTGATAATAATTCAATAATTAAAGTAATTTTAATATAAATATAGTTCATTTTTGTAATATTATAGAGAAAGAAATGGATTTTGTAGGAAAGTTTTATGAAATGTACCCGGCGCATCCACCAGATTCGGCGAAGCGCGAAAGCTCACCTAATTACGAAGCCCGTCACTAAAATGATGACCAGAGGAATCAGCGTGGCGAAGCATGCCAGGAACAGGGTCTGTATATCGTTGAATCCTGCGGGGTATAAAAAGAAAATGTTAGAAACGTCGCCTGAGAAGGAAAAACGGATGTAATAGGAGAAGCTGAAAACTATTTACTTCCTCAGCGTTGCCTTTGTGCCAAAGAAGCTGAGGCCAACTGCGCAAAATAGTGTGGAGAAAGAAAGTAACAAGAAGCTGAACTAAAAAAAAGACGAAACAATAACAGTGGGAACGTGGGCAGAGTGGGATTTATGGTCTTCAGGTTTCGTGTTTTTTTCTTCTTTTCATTCGGAAAAACACGGCTTTCCCATTCTCCCCCCATTTAATTCGAAACGGTTTTCCGCCGAATAAAGTGTTATTTAAACAAATCGAGATTTATGGATTTGCTCACCGGATTCGCCCTCCTCTTCAATGTAATAGCCGGTGCCGTTGAAATGTCTCTCCTTGACGCTGGTCACAGTTTTATTCACGAACGTCGGAGTGGAGCCCGGAATGAATCTGTACTGTTCCGGCGGTAATGTTGCGTTTAAGGGATAAAGGGACACCCGTGACGTCGAACTCTCCACCGAAGATGGAGACGTTTGGTTTGCAGGCATGCTACCATTCATCGAATCCATTGGATTCCCTAAAAACAGAACATGCAGAGAAAAAAAAACACATCATTAATCATTGGAAATTTCCATATATTTCAATCGATAACACTGGTCATTACCCATCCACTTACTGAGCAATAATGTATTGAATTTATTAACAAATAAATCAGTAAGAACATATATATAAAAAGTGAGGTGGAAAAGTTACTTAAAATCAAGATGCATAATCTAATAGATAAAAAAGGACTAAAATTAATTAATTAATAACAAGTTTTGTTTTTGTGGAACGTCTGTTTTTATTTACAATCTATTTTCTAACAAAACAATCAGTAAATGGTTTAACGGTTGACAAATGACAAATTAATATTGGATAGCGCCTACTGATGGTTCTTCCTTAGTTGCTAGTTAGGTGTTAAATCTCATTGGAAGATCCAGTAAATTACATCGCTTCAGTCGGTTAGTTGTTAAGCTATTATCAAGAATATTGATAGCTAAGTCATTTGGATGTTTTGGTATCTGCTACTATATTTCATAATGGCTTCCTCCACTGTTTCTATTTGAAGATCCTCGTGTATTCTCCTGTTTGTAATGTACCATGGAGCTCCTAAGATTCTTCTTAGGCTTTTCTACTGGAATCTTTGTATAATAGCAATATTAGATTTGCTAGTACTTCACCACAGCTGTATTCCATAAGTCCAGACTGGTTTTAAAATTACCTTATAAATCAACAGCTTGTTTTCTTTTGAAATTTGTGAGTCTTCTTGTAGTAGCCAATACAGCTTCCTGAACTTGATTTCAAATTGTTCTCTTTTTGCTTGGATGTGATCTTTCCAGCTCAATCTTCTATCCAAATGCATACCCAGATCAACTGTCGGTATAATTTTTCCATTGATAGTCACTGGTGAGCAGTAGTCTTTTCTCATGGCGAAGGTAACATGCACTGATTTTGATACATCGACCTTCATTCTCCATTTTTGAAGCCATTCCTGTACTAAGTTCAAAGAATATTCCAGATGATATGATGCGCGTGCTGCGTCTGAATTCGATGATATCATCAACAAATGTTGCAACAGTTGTTTTATCGGTTAGTGGCATATCTGCAGTGTATAATATATACAGAAGTGGTCCTAATACGCTTCCTTGTGGTACACCTGATTTGAGTGGATGCAAATCTGTTACTGCATCAAACACTTTCACTTGAAATAATCTTCCTGTCAAATACGAATTTATTATCTTGTAAAAATTGTATGGTAGAGCCTTCTTTAATTTATAGTATAAAGGACATTATTTGCGAAAACTTATTAAATAATTCTAAATTTGTTATTTCTATATGATTTACTAAGAAAATACTGAATCTTCTTTTAACACATTATGTTTAAATGAAATACTAGTCTTCAATTGATAAAATACTTTTCTTACAAAATTAGGAAGTTAACTAAACAAGTTAACATTTCCTCGAGTACAGCAGATTGCGAATTAATTAATATCGGACGGAATGGGGTTGAACCCCCTCCCCGTTTTGCAATAAATCAACTAATTTATGGCGAGGCGAGTTTTTGGGAAACGACGGAAATTAATTCTACGCAGTTGGCAGTTCGTTTTTTTTTTCTTCTTCTTCAGTATTATCAGCGATGTTGTCTTCTGTTCGGCGTTGCACGCTTTCGTCCATCTAATGAATGAAGATGGATAGCGGTTGGTTGGAAAATGGTGCAGAGGAGAGCGAGTGAATGAGGGAAGGGGGTGTTGGTAGACTGAGGAGGCAATTAATTTGTGGTATTCAACGCACAATTCACGGGATTAGTTCATTAAACGGCTCGTTTATCATGAATGAATGCGTTTCGGGCTCAGGTGTCTTCGAGTCTGTCGATTCAACGTTTTTCTCTTCGCGCGAATCCATTAAAAGGGATCCCGGATTCGGTGGTCGATCGAACAAATTAGTCCAGGTTTTAATTTCCATCGAGGAAACTTTAATCTCCTGGTAAACTATTTACCTCCCCCTTCCCTACAACCAATCAACGAATCATCCCGTCCGTTCGTTCGTCTCTGGTTTCGTTTAAAGTGAAAATGGGGTGATAAAATAGTTTTGAAGCGAGGAGATTACTTGTTTTTTTTTTATATGTTTTGTTCGGAGGGAAGTTGGGATTACGCTGGAGAAAATACAGAACAAGGGCGCCAAGTGGATAGAGTGTACATGTGTGTGAGAGAGAGAGAGAGGAGAGAAAATCGAGAAAGAGGAGGAGGAAGGAATGGGAGGAAAATACACAGAGAGGAGCAGGAAAAGAAGACAAGGGGGGAAATTGCAATCGTGCGTATTTGTCCTTACAAATATACGGAGCTGCGAAGGACGCTCCGTCGGGATAACAATTTGTTAAAAGGACTCTTCCTTCGTCGCATTGCTATTTATACGTTGAATGCTTGAATCAATTTCCCTCTTTCCTCCGTTGTTTGTTGTAGTTGTTGTCGTTACAATTTGTTATTTTATCCAACATCATATTTTCATGTCGGAAATTTATTAAGGCGACTCACATCATAGTACGGTTAGAGTTGCCCTACACTCTGGAGTCCTCAGTTCGAGTTCCAGATACAACACGGGATTTTTTCGTCTTTTTCAGTGCTTCTCGACTAAGGCCATTGATTTCTAAATGAAACACTCTTCAAGTGATTATTTCTCAATGTATAATGATCCAAATGAAGTATCTGCAACGACATGGTGTGATTTATTGAATATCCGAATGGAAATATTACCAAAAGAATTTCCTTTGTTGTTTGTTGTTCGTGCTCTTGTAGTTGTTGTTGTTACAATTTGTTATTTTATCCAACATCATATTTTCATGTCGAAAATTTACACTCTACACTCTGAAGTCCTCAGTTCGAGTTCCAAATACAACACAGGATTTTGTGGTCTTTTTCAGTGCTATTGTACTAAATCCATTGATTTCTAAATAAAACAGTCTTCAAGTGGAAATATTGTAAACATCGTTGCAAAAAGATATACCAAAAAAAATATATTAAATCATTTCCCATTTTCCTTTCATTAGATATTAATACAAGTCTTTTCCTTTCTTGTGAAACGAGTTCTTTTTAATTAGTCTGTATTACATTTCTCTTCCCAAGAGCAATTTCCTTCTTCTTTTACATCTTTACCAATTCCTTTTACATCGGAGTTTTTAAGCAATTCGTATATTTTCTGCAATTCCTTTTCCCAAGAATTGATTTAATAAATCATTAAAAAAATAATATATTTTGATTAAATTAATGAATGAAAATATAACTGCAATTTAGTTTCCAGGTAAAGTAAATAGTATATAATATAATCAGAGATGAAAGGAGTTCTATAATATTAAAAGGAATACTACTATAATGAGTTCCAGACTCATTTTCTTTTCATTAGCGATTATTGCAAGTCTTCTACTTTAATATGAAATATTTCCTTATTCAATACTCTTTTGCGTTCATCGAATATTTAGTTACTTTTCTTAATATATACTTTAGTTATGTTAGAATTGTAATAGAAGCTTACTTGCTGCAACCAACAACACATGTCACTTAAGTCATTCTGTAATGCAACAGTATAGAGTTATAAGAAGTTTTTAGAAGCATATCGAGTTAAATTATAAGCATTGCACACAAAAGTTGTTCTTTCTTCAATCGACGCAAACCACCTATGATAACAACAAGTTATAACAAAAAAAAAGTGTATAAATTAATAACAAAGTGAAAATGATAAAAAAATCATTAACATTTTTTCAAATGAATGAATAACTTTGCTCTAAAATCAAGAATAATTTAAACAAATGATTATTAAAATAAATAAATAAATGAAAATGTAACATATTTACTGTTTGTGGGGTAGTAAACTTTATTTAATCACAAATCAATGTAGGAAATCGTTAAATAAGTGATAACTTCCACAACATTAAAAAGTAATATTGCTACGATAGTAGTAAAAACCTCAAATTTCGGTCATATGAAAACAATAATTTTAATTCAATCAACTTTTATGTTTTAGTGTTGTTGAAATCAGTAAAAATAAACAAAAACAAATAACATTCCTTGTTTTACTAACATTATAAACTTTATATCAGAAATACTTCCGGTTTAGTACAATATTATCAATATATTTAAACATCTTTACTTGTTCAAGATGTTAACGACTTTAATAATTTACTAAACTTTTACAATTATTAAGGTATTGTAAGTCATCAAATTTCTTAAAAAACATGTTTATTTACCATTAAACATTCGTTACATTAAGGGATCAAATTAACAGTTGTCATTTTATGGAAAAGTGAGGAAAAACTAACAACAATTTGTCAGTTTATTGGGTCACTTTGCTAAATATTTATGTAGTAAATTTAAACCAGTGTTCCACAGTATATCACATTGCGAAGACTCGACAAGTTACTTTGTAAGTAGCTAGAGCAAACAGCTTCTGATGTTATTGTAGTGTACATACATCGCAGAGTAAATACGTGTTCATCTCGTTTGTGTTTTCATCTCATTATGATAATTGCTCGACAAGCGTGTCACCTTAAATCATAAACCGAGCACACAGTAAATCTGCATCCCGCCATAATTTGCATGTGTTTACTCGTTAGAAACGATACTCGGGTCGTAACGAACTCCAAACGAAAGCGGCGTAAACACATCAGAAGGGCCGACAAAAAGAAATGAATAGATGAGGGAGACCCATTCCATCCCTGGCCCTCTTCCCTTAATTAGATCGACTGCAGTTGGCACGATCGGGAGCAGTCGCAACGTTCCTCCGGGGCACAAAAGGAGAATAATAATAAAAACAAGAAGTTTCCATCCATATTTCACCTTCGGGAAAACTTGCACAAAGCCGTGCCACTTTCAGTGCAATTAGCGAGACTGCTTGGATGATGAGGACGTTTCTTTTACTCTCCACTTGTTTGTTTCATATTTATATCCAATTCTGGCGAGACGGCAGCCGCCTCCGGTTTCTATTCATGAAGTTACAGAAGTTTACCACCGCACACGGTTCTTGGATGCTGTCGCATGGAAAAGTGTACTTCGCGTTTTTAAATATTCCGCCAACTTTTATTATGTACATATTACCAAACTATTCTTGACAACAAAAAAGAAGAAAACACTCAATAAACACGGAAACTTGAGGACCGTCCGTATCCATTATTTATTTGTTGTTTTTAACCCCGCAAATGGCAATGCACGAACCATGTTCACTGCGACGCACGTAAAATCATATCTTGGAAGCTGAATAAATAAACAATTCTCCGTATAAATGGACTTTACACAACAACGCATTTTACGGTTGCAGCAAAACACATTTAAAAAAAAATATAAACATTTCGGACTGTTTGAAACCAGTAGAATTTAAAACCTTTTTGGAAATAAACCGCACAAACAGAGACTTTCAATCAATAGCAAAAATAAAGATCATTTAGTTGTAGTAGTAGTTGTAAATACCACAAGAAATAATCTAAAATTTAGTTTCTTTTGAAACTTTTCAAATGGTCTAAAATGAACGTAGACCAATCTAATCCGCACTATGCAAGACGTTCTATGTAATAAAAATTGTTATAAAACAATTAATATAAATGTGTTTTCTTACTATATTCATTAAGACAGAAATAACATGTATAATTGAATTAGAATTCTGAACTGAGTGAGTGCAAACATTGAAATCTATGCAATTTCACGGAGATTACTTAATAGATTTTCCCATCTGTGTATCCGTTTAACGAAGTTACAATTCGTCCAAAGTTCGCGTTTGATTGTCAGAATTAGAAAGTTAGTACGGGTTTACACTGCAAAACTGGATGATTCACGCCTCTTATGCGACAGCACAATCAAATATGCAACGTTGCGCAAATGGAAAACTCCAATATCAATTAAACTATGAACAAATAACGAGAAAATTCTTAATTCATCCATAAGTGTTAATTCCGAAGTCTTGAAACATGTAAAAAATGTGACTCTAAATATGTTATTTTCCATGATTCAAAGATTAGTATGAATATATATTTTGTTGTTGTGTCAGTAAGTTTATTTACAATCTATTCAAGTTAAACAATGAGTAAATTTGGTGACATTGATCAGATAAACTATCCCGGTGGATGTTTACCATTATTGTAACATTAAATCAGTTACTTAAATCTATAAACCAAATCTAGTGGTTTATAATGCTTAAGTCTATTTGTTGTTTTGCTGTTGTCAAGTAAGTCAATATTATTATGTAATTCCAGTCTGTGTATCTGCTACTACTGAACATCGGTATTGCATCCTGAACAAAATCTATATGGAGATCTTCGAGTATTTGCCTATTTGAGATGAACCACGGTGCCCTGATGATACTTCTTAGGAATTTTGATTAAAATCTCTGGATAATTTGTATGTTCGATTTGCTGGCTACTCCCCATAATTGGATGCCATATGTCCTTACTGGTTTCAAGATTACCTTGCATATTAATAGTTTATTGTCCGACTTTTGACCTAATAACCAATAGAGTTTTCTAAACTTTATTTCTAATTGTTCTCTCCTAGCCTGAATGTGGTGTTTCCAGGTAAGCCTTCTGTCGAGATGCCTAATACCTAAGTATTAAGGCTTTAGTTGTATTGGGCAAATCTTGTCCATTTAGTCTAACTGTTGGGCAGGTGTAAATGTGATATGTACAGATTTCATTTCATTAACGGAAATTCTCCATTTTTTAAACCATTCCTGTGTTTTGTCTAAATTTTCATGCAGATATTCAGAAGCTACTGCCGGATTCTCATCCGATGCTAAAATTGCTGAATCATCAGCTGTATGAATATATGAAATGCATATTACAAATAAAAACATAATATAAGAGCATAATAATCATTTAAAGAAATAGTAATCTGTTATTTTCAATATGTTAAAAATTATCTCATAAATTATTCATTGTTCTCCTACGAGAATATTGAAAAAGACTCTGCAGTGAATTTAACAAATTGTTAAGAAAATAAAACACAGCTTTTGTACTACAATAAGTTAACAAAGGATGCGATAGACTGCAGTGAAAAAGCTTCCAATGCAAAGCGTGCATTTGCGTCGGGAAATATAATGCAATTGCAGTTTTATAAGTAACTGTTTTGTACGGCGTTCGAGCGCCCTTTTGTGAATTGAAAATATCATCAGCCTCGTGGCTTCCATAATGTTCTAAAAATGTTGCCGGCAATTTATCTTTCATTACTTCTAGCAGGATGCACCGTTTCACAAATAGTTCATGGCACCGACGACACAACATCGATACTCTAGTATCAAAGTACAAAAAGGATGCACCAGCAGTTAAGATATTATTGAATGCACCAGCATAGATAGATGATGATTTCAGCACAAACTTCATAAAATCCATTTACAAGTACACCTAAGAGAAACACGAATCAATTTGCTTATAATTAAACGAAAAATAACAAAAAAATATAATATTTCTTTACAAGCAGTAACAATATAAAGAAAAAATTGAAAAATTATGTAAGAAACTTCTTCAAAAAAGAGTTAAATATAGTTGAAATATCTTTCAGCAAAGTTATTAAATTTCCACAGCTTTCATTCGAGAAATATAAGCTTAATCCAAATGTATATCAAAACCTCAAATAGTACGGTTTTTATCAGTGTGAATTCAATAAAATTAAAATAATATTATTATGTTCATTTCAATTAGTCAAACAGTAATTGTCCGAAACCCGCACTATTCGAAGTATTCTAGTTAATCAATGATCAATATTAAAGAGAATCAAATATTTTACAAACAGAAATTTAATTACAAGTTAAGATTATACATCTGGGGTGGCCAAGCTCCTCGATAGTCCGAGCCATTTTTCAAAATTTGAAATACCAACTACGTACTAAACGTATTACTTCTATACGAATTAAATACGTCTTCAAAAGGTATGCAAAAAAGGTGATCTCTGATACATTTATCGAGAGCCGCAAATAATCCTTCAAAGAGCCGCAGGTTGCCGACCCCTGTTATACATTACGAATGTTAAGTTATATGACTTCATTTACAATATTTACCTAGAATAATGTTCATAAAATAACGAAACTAATTAAATAATTTGGTCAAAGATAATGAAAGTAATTAATACAATTTTCGTGCGTTATTTATTCCTGTACGATGTTACGTAATCGATACGGTGGTTTGCGGCACTGCGACAAAGTGCAAAGTTTGTTTAAAATGAAATACGCGAAAGTTATGAAATTGGGACGCTGCAATTATTAAAACATCTGATGTGGAAGCAACCCGAATTTCGAATAATTAGCTGCAATTAAATATGCATACATTTAATTGCAACTTTAGTCACATAGAACGTAAACATTGTAATCTAATTACGATTGTTTTGCCAGTTCAGCATTCTGTTATATGTAATAACAATGAACAGATTCATTCGCAAATTGTGGAAATATTTCATGATTATTTCATAGAATTATTACAAAATTTTCATAATCTGATTGGGAAAATGCAATTATTAAAATTATTCAATTCATAATAACACAAATTAATATAATTATTTTACAAAGATTTCCATGCAAATTATCACAAATTAAATGCAAGTAGACTTAGACCAAAATTCAATATTGAATGTCAATAATCGAATGCAACAGTAAATTCGGAGAGAGATTGTTAATATTTGAGTGAAATTCAATATTGATAGGTAAATCGAATCTCACAGAAGTATCAAAAACTCGTTTTGCCATTTCGCTCGTTCTATGTGCTTCCTTGATTGTGCACTTTTCAATACGTTATATATTATTTTTTTTTCGTGAAGAACGGAAGTGTGAAAATGCGATATTCGGACGAATTTATTTCCAGTTTCGAAACGTTATATTTGAAACGTTCCGATCGATGGTAATGCATTTATTCGCATTTCGTTTACGCACATTTTACGGGCAATTACATCACGAATTGCCTGGCACCGAGTCACGATTTGTTTGTTTAATCGATGTTTAAACAAATCAAACTTCAAACAGCGCAAATTGTTTTCCGTAGTTTGTCGTTCATCATCGAAGTTTTAATGTCACACACTCAAATCCATTTCCGATTTTTCCACTTTGACAGTGTTTACAATCAATCATCGAAATAACATTAAGTATTTGTCCAATGTAAGTGTTTACAAAATAAGCCTTTCAGGCTTCGAAATGATTAATTTCATGAAAAACATGAAAAAGCATTACCTTAATGGCAATTCAGCAGTGTTGAAACATGTATAAATTTGGCTCTAAATACGTTGTTTTCGTTATTCAGAGATGATTTTAGTGAAAATTAGAAAAGTATATTCGAATGGTAAAGAAACTTATATAAAATAAGCTAGAAATTATGTTTTCATTCATACATAGCCATTAGGTTAATATCATTAAGTTAACAACAAAAGTACTAAAAAATGCAAAAATTTCATTTAAAAAACGTTACTTTCCTCATTCAAAAAAGATTGAACTTAACTCCTAAGATGAATTATGATGTAAATAAGAAAAATTGTCTAAAATCTTAAAACATATCATCTAGAAAAAAAATCTTTCATAAAAAAGCATTACATTAATGTAATTTCAGAAGTATTGAAACATGTAAAAATTTGTTTTTAAATACATTGGATCTTAAGATTCAAAAATGATGCTTTACATCAATGAAAACTTATAATTTCCACATAACAATTATGTTAATATCTATTTAGAAGTTTTGAAACATGTATACAATTGATATGTTATTTTCTAAGATTTATAGATGATTATACTTTACGCCGTTAAATAATCCTATTGTAAATAAAAAAGTAGACTATAAACAAAAAAAACCTATATAAGTTACAAAATACAATTTCATTCACAAGAAACGCATTACAACAATATCAATTCAGAAGTGTTGAAAGTGCTTAAGTGAAGTTAAAAAAACTACTGGAACATCTTCGTTTTATTAAGGAAGTGCATATTGTACGTCGACTTATGTTACATTAAAAATAACCAAGATGAAATAAGTTCTAGTTTAGTACTTTTTAAAAGTTTTAAAACTATGGAATAAAGTTGCACATTCATTTTAAGTATAAAATTCTGATCAACGTGATAATTTCTAATATATGTATATTCTTTCAACCATTATATTTCGCTTGAATTGAATAAAAAAGCACACTTTAATATTAAAGAAAGAAATATTTGAAACTTGATTTAACTAAATGTTCTCGTTTTGATTACAAATAATTCAAACACAACATGCGAAAACATATTGTAACATGAAATTCCTAAAAAAAATAGCAAATAATCTGAACATTCATTGTCGAACATCCACAGACAAATGAAGAGTTCAAAAAAAAATTGGTGAAATGACCACATGCTCTCAACCATTGATTTCCAGTTACGCAAATTCGCGTTGAAAAGCAAAAAAAAATAGACTTTTTTTGCCTGCTTTCATTGCAGAAAAAAAAGTGGATGATGAACTGAAAATTGGAAGCGCAGCAAACATTTTCGATTGGTGCTACAATAACGAATCGTATGTTTATTTTAGTATTCATGGAGATCCAATTAAAAAAAAAAGTTTGAGTATATATATATAGTTTTGTCAATAGTTTCTATGCATTGAATATAATAGTTCATTATTGAAATTTGCTGAATTGTGTAGAATTTATAGATACATTTTCCGAAATTTTAAGTAACAAATAATCCATATAAGGAGTGAACATCTGCAACAGCACCTGCGATTGTAAAGCCATTAAATATTCCATATAAGGAGTGAACACCTGCACTTTGCAGCTGCGATTGTAAAGCCATTAAATAATCCATATAAGGAGTGAACACCTGCGTTTGCAGCTGCGATTCAAAAGCCATTAAATAATCCA
>JAFMTC010001806.1:135259-152064 GCA_018845635.1 Nicrophorus orbicollis | reverse complement strand
TAAATCCATTAAATCGTCCATATAAGGAGTGAACACCTGCAACAGCAGCTGCGATTGTAAAGCCATTAAATTGTCCATATAAGGAGTGAACACCTGCAACTACAGCTGCCATTGTCAAGCCATTAAATTAGCCATATAAGGAGTGAACGCTTGCACTAGCAGCAGTGTTTCACAATCTTTAGAACAATTTGTATGTGTGTACAATTAGAATGTTGCGCATAGATTCGAATATAAACTTTCATATTTATAGTTAATTAAGTGTAAGTTTTTAATGCAACTACTGAAAAAAAAAGAAGATACATTGAAAATTGAAGATATTTGATGTAACAATAATAGTGAGTAATCATAGTTGCATTTAAATATATAATAATTGATTGAAGTAAACTTCTGTTGAATGAAACACATTTTGTGTGTTTAAAATACAAAAATGGGTATTTTATATACGTTGCATATTTGGAATATTGCGGTTTTGCGATGCACGTTAGGTATGCTTGGAACTCGATGCATTTGTGTGTCGATAGATGGTGATGAGGATACGGATTACTCCGGATTTGGACCCGAATCTGTAAAGTCTGCGCCTATAGTCATCGGCCCTGTCTGTCAGGATTTGCTGGATTCTGCAATGAACATCTTTGCTGCGAAAAGCGTAAATAACCAACCAAAGTTTTCGTTTTCACCAGACTCAAATTAGATTTCTGTTCTGCATTTTTCGCAGTCCGCAAAGAGGAAAATCGTAAAGCATCAAATAAATGAAATAAGACTAAAATTACCAAAATTTGTATACGAAACATCGCATTTTCAGGTTTATTTATAATAATTTAACAATTGAATGTTAAACTATTTACACACTCTTAATATAAAAAAGCAGCGTTTTTAGTTTATAAAAATAAATAATTGTGAAAAAGGTTTAAAATGAAATGTAAATATTGTAAATTCTCATTCAATATAAAAGTAGTAATAAAGTAGTAGAAACAGTCCATAAAATAATGAAGAAATACAGCATGGACACGTCATTATGTAAGGATAAATCCCATATAGACACATGTCTCGCGTTTATTATGTAAAAGCCACATGTTTCTTAAATAAAGTATATGCGTATTATATAGAGAAACGTACCATTTCAGGATTCATTTCCTATCTCTAAACGCATCACCTACCAAACGAAACATGTGCCTTTCCTATCTACCAATTCCATCTGCCAATCTGTGCGTCTTCGAAACCCCTTTCGGCAAAGAAATACTTCCAGAAGCATATCGATCACGTCATTCAAACCGTGCATCAACGAGAAAATTGCAAGAGAAGAAGACACAGCATCGATTCATGTTACACAAGTACTTGTCCAAGTTTAACAAACAGTACTTTTACAAGATTTAGTACATTCGCAGATTGCAAATAGAGTTTTTGAATAATTTATGTAACACAAAAAGTCAACATGCATTACGAATGGAAGAACGAAAATAGAGATAGAAGAGAAACTAATTTAATTTAATGAATTAATTTACATTCATCGGTGGGACTATGCACACAGAAGAAGTAGAAGTGCGGAAAAAAAAGACAGGGGGGACAGTTTTGGCAACCGGACGACCCATTTACACTTGGGCCCCGGATTAATATGAATATAATTACGGAAGGGCTTAAACAAACTCCGGTTGAGTGTATTAAAGGCGGTTTTATACATTTTCATGAAACGATCGCTCGAGTAAACACAACTTTCGGCTGCTGACCACAATTCGTTTTCCAACGAGAAGGGTGAAAATAATTACGAAAATAAAGCAAAACAAACAAAAAAAAAAAGTCAAACGAAATCCCATTACGAAACTGCAACAGAGCACTTGTTATGACTGCGAACAGAAGAGGCTTTACGAAATTGTTTTCATTTCTCGAAATCAAATAATCTCCATTTGCCGCAATTTTCCTGAAGAAACAACTTCAAATCTCGAGATGAATTATTGCTATTTTAGGAATTCACTGAATCATTTCAGTTTAAACTGGTTAAATATAATTCATTTCAGAGTTGAATACTTTTAAAATTCTACAATTCAATTCAAATTCAGATTTATTTGCAAAATATAAATGTTGAAATATTTTGAAAATGGGTAGTAAAATCAATTTATTTTCATTATATTTCACTCAAAACTACCTTTTACTTGCACATAAATCCATTAACAATATGTTTGATCTTCTGGCAAAATGGATATTATAAGTATGGGTTTCTGTTTTCTTCGGTTATTTGTTAAAGTATAAAAGGATTGGGCTACATAAAAGTCTAGTATATTGGATATTAAAAGAAATGATTGGGAATATCCTGAAGGAAGACCAACATGGTACATGGTTTAGACTCAAATGAATGCGAATAAAGTGATGAGCCGGGTCGCACGCAAGAAAGCAATGAAAGCCCATCCTTCCTTTCAAGTAAAAGGAGCATTACTCTTGCGATAAATATGGGGCCTAGTCCAATAGGATCAGAAATGGATGAAATGAGCAATGTATACATATCTGGTTCTATACTTGCTTTGAGGGACGCAACAACATGGGTTGAGATTCATTCCCATCATTCTTCAATGGACTTTTGGGTAAAAATCATCAATTGGAACGAGGAATCGAAATATATTGTACTGCATACAAAAATAAGTAATGTATTGAAATATTTGCAACGTATTAACTTAAGTTTGAATTATTTGCAATACAAAATAACTATTTAATCAATGATTTACAAATTATTATATAATATATCAAAAAAAAGTACAGTAAACTCTTTGTAGTGATTATATACATATATTAAGATGATTTATCAAATCCATTTTTCTGATAAATGATTCAAGTTTTCCACCAAAATATAATATTTTATTTCACTCATTGGATCTAAAGTAATTTCATTACATAATGTAATTGAATGATCAATAAATATACATTAGAGAAACGAGTGTAACCAGTGAATTAAACAAAATAGTTGTATTACGAAATTTTCTATTTTATAAAATATCTTCCTTTCATTGCATTAATACATCTAATTTGATTATTTCTAATGACTACAGATGTCATTACTGCCTCAAAAAAGCAAACAACAACACAAAATATACATTTCAATTGAATTCATCTTTTCATTTAACAATGAACTAGTTTTACTTAATCCCATGAACTCGTATAATTCATTAATTGATGAAATAACATTATGTCAAAGACCTGTTGGTTTTGTACAAATTTTATGTTATGTTATCATCGGATGAATATAAAATTAAATGTTTATAATTAGAAGTAAAATCTAATTAAATTTATTGTAAGAATTTGTTATTAACTCTTTGTCAAAGTTAAATCTGTAATCGATAAATGTGGACCACACTGCATGATTTCATTTGATAATTCCGGAATCAAAACCGGAATAGACCGCATCACATCACAGACCGAACGGATCTCCAATTACGCAATCCGCCGAGTCATATTAATGAGACTAATAAACACAACTCAAATTTCGTCACCCCACACCAACAACAACAACAAAAAAACGAGTATTTTGGTTTTCGATTTTTTAAACAAATGCGTGTGTCGCAACGAAATTTGAAACTGGTTGCATTATATATTCTTTTTTTTATATGGAAGAGTTTTTGATCCGAGTGTGTGTGCGCTGCATAACATCTGCCTCTTCCGTTTCTCCCCTTTCAAAACGGCATTTGCATTTGTGAAGAATGTTACTCCAATTCGGTTTTTTTAGGAATGTAATTGTAATGTTCTTACCTGTTGTTGCCGTTCAGATTATCATCCTACACTTCCAAAGCTCTCCGAGTGTTGTGTGTGGCCGTGTGTGTCAAAAGGTCCTCTTGCACTTGATGGTTAGTTTGGAAACAATGTGATTTTAGTACTTCTTTTGTTACTTTGTTATTGGTTGTTGCTGGTTTCGATGATGCTGTCGCATTCAGCGTTGTTCTTCTTTTTGTTTCATCTGTCGGGGGGGTGGTGGGTTATGGAGTCGCGATGGTTTTGCCACCCCCTTGCCTTCGGAACTGCTGCGACGGGGGTTAAGTTCCAGAGAATATCTCGGGATGATTCCCGTCGTCGACACACCTCAGGATGCTGTGACCAACTGCGACGCCGCCAGACGCCATTGATTACACGCACACACGGACACGACGCGTCTCTGCACAGTGGCGTGCAGACCGCCACAGGATCCATCCTAGGAATTTCTCCTTCGATAGTTGGTATACACATTCTCAAACGTCATTTGACAGGACTGACGAACAATCAACTGACAGTTACAAATCAATTATTTTGTCATCACAGCCACCTCAATCAACAACATACCTTTACACCTAAGTAGGGTTGTTCAGTTAACATTCAGTTTCATTTTTTTTATTTCATTACTCATTATTTCTCGATGTTTAATTACCAATACCAGTCAAAATGATTGTTTCTAAATTTTAAAAATCCTACTTCATGTTACTTCAATTTTCGCAATGACATCTTGTACAACGATTACTAAAGGTATAATATGATACATTTTATTACTGTTTTATGTATTTAGAACTATAATAATTGTGTAACATAGTACTTAGTACTTCTCACTAAAGTTTGTAATTACACTTTTAACTGTTTCGAAATTGAAATCGCTGTTGTTTCTTAGAGTTGTCAAGAAAACTGTACTCCATACGACCACACGGAATTGAAGATGCATTTTTATATTAATAATTTGTTATTAGCGATAGTATTGATTTTCTATCAATCATTTTCTTGAATTTCAGACCCATGTTTCTTTCAATTAATCCAAATGAATTCCAAGTTCTTCTTGTGGTAATGATTCATTGCTAAAAGTTACTAGTGAACGTGTTTTTTTCTCCTATTTTATACGTGCAATGAGTCCAATTCGTTTCCTTAGTTTTAATTCGCTTTGAGCAAGTGAACAATCTGATTTAGACCACTTTGCAAGTTTTACGAAGCAACTTATGAATTACTATCAGTAATGTAACGACTATTATAGTATTTGGTGTTGAAAGATCTAATGTGAAAATGAGATTCGGAATAAGTCCAAGTATATTTCATTGTAGTAACACAGATCAAATTGTAATTAGTTTGGGAAAGATCCTGCAACATTCGTTAAATAAGATTTTATAATATGGACGAAAAGGATGGAACATCTTCTTAAATTTAGAACATCCTATACTTTAACAAAAACCTGAGAGTTATCTAAGATAGCAGCAGAGGATCAACAGTATAGATTATTGTAGAAAGGAAGTAAACTCCGTTGAAGGAGGAATGTAGAATCTTAACTCGTATTCTGGGAATATCTTGTTTTCATAAAGTATTGGGTCCATACGATTTAGTAGCAACTTTTCGAAAACTTCAAAACAAATAGGTAATTGATGATCCATCTTGAAGAATTCTAAGTTTAAGAGTTTACTATGAGTTGAGCTGTTTTCCATTTTTGATTTTGTATTCAATTTATTCTTGATTTCTCTTAATTAATACTAAATATATTGATTATTTCATATCCCTAATTTCAATTTCAATAATCTGACTTCGATAAACAAATTACCTAATAAACATAAACAAATATTTATTAAAAAATCCTTAATTAAAAACAAAATAAACATAAAGATAAAGATAGTACTATTTTATATCATAAATTTATACTTAAGACTTTACTTTTTTTTGTTAAAAAACGAATCAATAATGTGAAACAATTGAAATTCTGAAACTTTCGAGGAAACGATAGAACTGATCATAAAATAGTGTATAGGAAATCTGTCTTTTATGTGTCCAATAAACAAGATATGAAATAAAGCAATTTTCTTGGGAGAAATGAAAAGTTATTGCGACATGTATGAATCGATGAGGCGCAGTTGACTTGCTGCAAGATTAATGCACTTGCGGATCAAAATATTTTATAAACTTTACAGAAACACGCGAAAATCTATGGCTTATTCAAAGTAAATTTAAGTTGTATTTTTTTTTTGCATGCAAACAATTGATGATGCAACAAAGCCGCCTATAAATTACGGCAAATTTCAGGTTCGTAGGCATCCCGAGCAATTATCCTTTATGGTGCCCGGATCGTCCGGCATGCCAAAAGCCGAAGCCATAAATACGTTTGATTTAACAATTCCAGTGTAGACGACGTACGTGTACACGTCTTCAAAGCCTTACCCATTGACAAACTGTCCTTATAATGCGCAAATTTCGAAGCTTTTATTGCGCAAAGTTTTGCTACGAAATGGGATACGTTGGCAAAGTTTCGTGCGCGAAACCCCAGCATTGCGAATTTAATTGCTGGGATGACCATTGTCCCCCAGTTACTGTAAACCAAGATTAAAGCATACATTTTCTTTTCGGATAATGCATCATATTTGTTAAGCACCTTTTCAACAACGACAATAAAAGGAAAACAAAGTACTTTCATGAAAAATCTATTCAAACTTTTGAATGTTTAAACACTTATTTTGCTGTAGTTCTCAAGTTTATCGTGTGATTACGTCAAAGGTGGCGGTGCGACGGAGCGAAAGTAATAATGTATGAAATATGAAGCACGAGATTGACAGTGATAGGATATCAATATCCATATATAATGATGTGAAAACTAATTAACGTATGGTAATCCTATCAAAACCTGCACGTATCGAATGTTAGAAGTGAACAAACAGATTATGCATGGATTAAATTATACCTTTGTACGTCAAATTACGTTGAAACAGAAAACAGAAACATAAATCCTAAAGATTTCCTGATATTCTGAAAAAGTACTGAAAACTGAAAACTCATCATATCACAATATCGAGTTATCTGACGTTGTGGGTTCTGAAATTAAATGTAAAGAAATATGAAATTGTTAATTGTCCTCAAATATTATTAATCAAATGGTAAATTTCAGAGATTTTCAGGAACGAAATATTAGTTACAATTGCAATCAATCTAAAGGTGATTGTCTCCAGATATCGCTTCCTTTTTTAACTTTGTAATTAACTGTCATTATTATCCCGAAATCAAATTAAAATTTCATTAATTTTCAAGTAATTTGTAATCAAAATATCAATGCTAGAAAGTTTTCAGTGTTGAATTATGTAATTATCTGGTTTTGTTGTCCTGAAATTAGTAACAGTTGAAATTAAACGTTTTAGTGCAACTAATCAAAAGATGATAGTCTCTAGTCATTATCATTCAGTGTCTCTGCAAATCCGGTAAAGGCCTGATGAGGTTTTTGGTGAGATTTGTAAAGTTGTTAATAAACAAAGTGTATTGATTCCCCAATACAATAGGCTATTGGCTATTGGCATTCTATCTATAAACAGATATTTTACGAGATTGTAAAAGAAGTTTAAGATCTTGGAATTTAATAACTATTGATTTCCCTGAAATTATGTTGATTTAGGGTCAATTCAGGGTGAACCCTTCCTTGGAATTTAACGTTTTTGCTGGAGCTTCGACTGCAACTGTATCTGTAATTAATTAAACAAACAATTGGAGATTACATCCGGTTTCTTACGGAAGGGTTCTCCGTATAATCTGATCAAATAATGGAATTAGTCCGCATCGAAACCTCACGTTTCATCCTCAAAGATCCCTAACCGAACGTATTTGAAACGTGTTTCGTTGGGAATCGCAGTACGATGCATTTTTCACTTGGCTGAAGTTATATGACTCTAGTTATATGCTCCAATGCGTTCGACATAAACGAATCACGCCAATTATATAAGGATCCAATTCTGAAGTAAAACTTATTTTCAAACTGCTATTTATTGAATGTAAGTTATGTAACATTCAGAAACGAACTTCACAATTGCAAAATATGAAAGTAATTTGTGTATGTTTCATAGTAATTAACTGTAGTTGAAATTGGTTCAGGCGGGAGAAGGGAATTTCCAATTCGTTCGCGCGGTTTTCGCCCGAATAAAGGGTTCCTCCATATTTCCATGTTTATTGACATTCTTAATTACCAACAACTGTTGAACTATTTTCATCGTCCCCACTGACAGTGAAAACGACCGTAAATTATCCGAATTCCGTAAATTACCGTGCTTTTGATTAGCCTATGAAATGTATTTACAATACATATCAATTATTGAGCCTCGATTAATGCGGAAGGAATATAATATTAAAATCCCAGAAAAGTCCTTGACTTGGTTATGAAAGCAATAAGCGAGGAAATGCAATTATTTTGATGTAACTTTTATTGATGTTGCTTTTCATTAAATCGTGAAACTTTTATGAACTGTTTCCGTTTGTGGTCTTCTTTCCGAGTGTCATTTAATTCATCACCTAATTAATTATTGAGTGTCGAACTTTGAGACTAAGCGCATTTCTTGTTCAGTAATAAACTTCTTGACGTATTAAAAACATAAGTTATTAAGTGTACTTGTAATCTTTATTTGGCTAAGATTATCGTGCTTTGGTCACAATACTTAAAATCTTATCACACAATACGAACATTTATACATAAAGTGATATTAATATTTAAAGGATTGTCTATGCACGATCCTCACTTTCCTATCGTACGATCCTTCGTCTTTCATCCTGACATCCCTGCAGCTCTGAATCAAACTGCTCGGATCCAAATGTAAAGTCTTCAAAACAAACCCTTCTTTGTTCGTTCTGATCCCTGCGCTCTCCTCTTTCCTCGTGTACTTCTGATTGTTATCCTGTTTGCTGTAGTTCGGAAGGGTCTGAGCCCTCCTCCTCGAATTACCGGTCTTCCTCGACAGTTTCTGCACAACCTCCAGAAGCTGCAAACGATCTTCCTGGGGAAGAATCAAAGAAACATCTTGCAGCAAATTCAATTTCTGCATTGACATCAGAGTTTCCACTATGTCTCCTCCACATCTATGATCTCCAAATCTATGCTGCTTGTTGAACATCTTCGTCATAGGGCTGTTGTCCCTCAAAATGCAATGCCAAGGTATTCGCATCTGAGAGTTTTCCGAATCTGAAAACTACCAATTATCAAATCGATTCAAGCAAATAATAGATAATCACCATTTTTTAGAAGCGTGCAAAAATAGCTCTTCTTGGGCAAAGTATTCAAATTGTAACTTTCATCTTCAGCAATGGCTTTAGTTTTGAAATCATTCGGAACCGACATCAAGTGCCTTCCGATCTTCCCTTTACCTTCAACGAACACCACCCTTAATCTCTGCTTTTCCACCAAGGCCAACATGTCTTTAGCCCAAGACCATCTCTTATTGATAGACTCCACTAATCCTTCGGCTGGGGTGATAATCTCTTTGTTAACCAACTCGGAAAATATCCCGAGGGCTTCAACCTCGTCTCCCCGCGTTCTCTCTTTGAAACTCTCCAGAAACCAAGAGTTTCCATGCGAAGAAATGAACAGCGTATTGAGATACGGCCTCAAGATTGGTGAGATAAATCTCTTATTTTGATCCAAAACTCGGTACAGCCATTTCAACGTGACCTTAACGAAATCCAAATCGTCCAGAATTGCCTCATTGCTACTCCTGATCAGGTCCACCAATTTCATTATAGTCGAATCGAAATGCAAGTTCAGTTTCAATTTGAATTTCTCATTTGTATTAACTTTCATGAACTGATCCTTGGCTTGCTCTATTATTATCAGTATTATGTATACCAAATCTTCTGTGGTGCTGAAATCTTCCGTTTTGGTATCCGGAGGATAACCTTCCCAGGTCTCATCTAAAGGCTGAAATAAAAGTATTAATATTGTATAGGAACATAACTCAATTTAGAATACCTTCAGGATATTCTTTTTAGCAATTAATGCGTTTTTAAGGATCAACGCTATATACTCCAACTGCCTTCCGGTATATTGAGTGTAAGCAACTCGTCTGTTCTTTCCAATAAGACAGAACCTTCGTCCTCTTGTCGAAGCTGGTGGTAGCAAACCGTCAATAAGCTCCTTCCACTTGTGCAACAACGAAGATTCCAACTCCTGCGACAAGCTTATACCTTTCTCGTCGATGGGCGTTAAACTGGCATCGTGCAGTTTGACTAAATGCACCAAAACCCTTTTGGATTCGTAAATGTAGTCGTCTTCGCACAGATGGCCAGGATTTCCTATCAGATTCGTAGCGGGAAAGAAGTAGTTGGAGAGTTTCTGATTCCTCAACGAAGAAATGATGTTATCAAAAATCTTAAGGACGTGAGTTGACAGCGTTTTCGGGGACCAATTTAGTAAAGTAACCGTTGGCCCATCAAGATCATTCTCCAGCTCGTATAACAGAGCAGTCTTCAAAATATAACCGTTCAATATTTTGTAAGCTAACTGCAACGAAAATACGTTTAAAGACAATTAATTCAATTCCTAATTGATTCAATACTTGATATTTCTGATGCCTGGAACTTTCTTCGTAGATTTCATCCAGTGCGATTTTCAGCAGTTTCAGTACGCTGTGAATTGTGCTGTTCGGACTGTAGTTTTTCAGAATCGTTTCTTCAGCTGCCGGCACTCGCATTTGCCACGCCGAGGATTGAACACCGAAACCAACCAAATAAAGTCCCTGTTAATTTTAACTCTAATTCTTAGTAATTTCAATTAACTATAATTAGTAACAATGTTTGACACAAATTAACTTTGGAATGCAGTAAAGTGAATGATAAAGAATGTGAAATAAGTGAAGCGCTCATTTTTCAAAGAGGAAAATAGAAAGGTGTATAAATGAATGTTGGTTACGAAAAATTTACAGTGAAAGGAAAAACTTTTACTGATCCCATAACTGCAAATTATTGCACATACGTGCAGATTCTCGGCACGGAAGACAGTGAAGTATTAAATTATCTATTATAATTAAAAAAATAATAATTATGTAAAAGTAAATGTGAAAGTATTATAATAAATGGAAAATTTCATTACTTTTTATGTGTGAAACTTTTTCAAATTTAGTTTAAACTTTAAAGTTTATATTAATATTCATATACAACAGTAATTTACTTACAATTCATAATTTGCTTTTAGTACAGAATATTATCTTAGAAGCCCTTGGATTTTTTTCATGTATTCAATTTTTTAATTAATCAATTATTTAGGGCGGAAAATCGATAGCTCTTTGTAATAGTCAATTGTTTGTAATTGTAATTAAACTAATTAATCTATAAAGATATTGACATTGTTTCTGTGATAAATAATGCATTTGGTAAATATTTATTCGTATATTAGTTAGTGTACATTTAAACAAGATAATACTAAAAATAATGTTGACTTATCCTTGAACTAAGTCTCTATTTAGAGCATTCACTGAATGTGATTTAGTTTAGATTTATTTGTAATGTGAATTATGTAACTTATTTACTTCCAATTACAATTTCGTATTATTGAAAATGACGTAACATATATGTAAAAACTAACTTTTCAAATATTGTTTCTATTAACAAGTCATTTTTCTTATACCGTTGTTGAAAAGGGAAATTTCGTATTACTTTTCAATTGAAAATTCACGTAATTTGATTACCGATAACGAATTCTATTAACAAACTATTCAGAGATGGTGTTCGTTAACCGAACAGTTCGTTTACGTCGATTTAAGAAGTGGTTAGAAGTCGACGCTAATCTTGACAGCTTTTAATCAGAAAAGTGTACGTTAACCGAACACGAGCCTTTCGTGAAAGTGTCAGTTGACAGATTTGTTTGAAATCTGAACCAGTCAATCACTGTATGCAATGGGATTAAATAATTGAAAAGTATATTAAAAAAACATATTTAGATTTTGAAAAAAATCTAATTGATTAATCAGAAAATTGAATAATTTAATATAAAATGTTGAGATTCCAGATGTTTCATGGAATACTTGATACGTGTAAGTAAGTAAAGTCATAAAAATAGTTTAACCTAAATGTCATTGAATTTCTGTAAAATGACAGCGACAGTGAAAGTGTAATAACTGTCAGATTAAATAGTATTGAAATAAGCTGGAAATTCTATATACAAAATATGATTATTATTAATGGGAAATGCGGTGGTGCGACTTACCGTTTGTGCGGTTAATTGGTAAAGTAATGAATCCGAATGGCCTAACGAGATTCTGGTGGGGAAATCGCTGGAAACGGGCCAGGAATCCGCTTCGATTCCGATTAAGATAGTTACGTCCATGGCGAGGGATGCGAGGGCGGGGGAGAGGAATTCGATCCTGATCCGGATGCCGGTCGGCTCGTCGACAATTGCGAGCCGGAAATCGCGCGGATCCGGAAATCGAGGCGCATTTCCATCTGAAAAAAATCGGAATTACACAGAGAGAAAGGACGAAAAACGCAACGGTTTTGATCATATTTACTCGACCCGTAATAGACGTGCCTCTCCGTCGGGATTTTCAGGATCCTTTGAAGCGTGGACGGATCGACGACTTTACCAGGAGACGCGCAGAGGATGGCCTCGTCCAGGTAAGCCGGAGAAGTCGGTTGATCCGAAGAGGCGGCTCGTGCCAAAAGCGACACGTACCGACTCTGTATCTTGTCGCTGTTACAAAAAAAAATGAAGATGATTCGAGATGAAAGCAATACATTCGGAAGGGAATACCGTCGCAGGTAGCCGTTGGCATTAGCGTAATCTCCCCAGAGTTTGTAAAGCGACGAGAACATCCTGATCCTTGCGTATCCCTTAGGAAAATCAGGATCGTCCTCGATAATGGAATACTTCGGGGGAGAATCATCTCTGTACAAGGACGGTCGACTCAATTTATCCAATCGCACCAAATAACGCAAATTGGTGGTTCTCTCCTGCGGAAAGACTTTCAAATATATATTTACATACTTACGAAAAACGCAAACATTCGTTCACTCACATCGCTCGAATGTAAATTAATCAGATATTTCGAAGAGAATTTCTCATCGATCGAACCGGCTCCGCACACCAATCTTTGTATGAGCCTCTCAGTTACGCTCCTAGCCAAAATGATATTGCTTTCTATAAGCAGACGTGAAATTACGTGAAAGAAGCAACAATGTTGGAAACGGTACCAATTTCCTTCGTGCACAGGGGCTCCAGCAGCCGCTTCTCGAAGATCAAATTCAAGTTTTGCAATTGCTCCGAGCCGAACTTCAATCTGCTACCCGGAAGCAGCAATTGCTCCAACTTCTTTCCGGATTTCCGCTTGCTCTTCGACTTCAACATGATCAACGCATGACCGGCTAAACTGAAAAGAAAAACGGTTTTCGGTAACAAACACAGCAGATTATCGGAATTGCGAAGGCAAACGGCCTTGGTCACGTTTCAACTTATTGTATTTGTTTGCATTTACGCGAAACTGTTTCGTGCAATTATCGAGCGTTTCAGTTTGGGAGCACTTGCGTTGGCAATTTCATGGATAAAATATTGTTTTGTCGAAGGAAACTTACTTCGACGTCTGAAAACCGAATGATGTAGTTCACTTTTCCAGATTCTGTGCCCACTTAGTGTCGGCGAATTAAGATGAATTTTTCAGCAGCCTAATCGATACGTTATTGGCTTGTTTTTGTATATATACATCAATCAAATCCGTCCAATCCAATTCGCTTCCCTGAATGTTTAATGCTGAATTTCCTTGGCCTTTGTGCAATTGAACTGGACCGACTTGCGGAAATTGTAAGTGTTGTAGAGGCACAAGATGTTGAAACTTTGTGACGAACATAAAATATCGAGGAGCGATCGTACCGAAAACTGTTCAAAAACTAAGTAAACAAATCAATCATGGATTGCCGTGCGAGTGTGTGTGTGGTTACCTGTAATTATTTTCAAGCCCCTCCACCTGACGACTTCCGATCCATTCATTACATGACGGAAGTCGTTACACACACGGACACTATTTCCTTCCTCTCCCACCTTCTGTTTTTTTTGTAATCACGGGACTCGTGCCACTGGTTTTATTCTTGTTTTGTTGTATTACATCGATATTGCAAACGCAACTCGCTTTGAATTTACACACTTTCTATTCAACAACAACAACAACGTGGAATGAATGTATCATTCATATTGCACAAATCGTATCTTCACAGTATACATTTCTTTCACGCTTTGTAGTTCTACTTTTTCCACTTCATTTTCAAGTCTTTATACAGCTATAATCACAAATCTGACAATAGGCTTAAAGCAAAGATTATAATGAATTTGGATATTCAACTAAGCAATTAGCATTATCGAATAATTAAATAAAACGTGAATACCTCGCTTTACGGCCGCAAAGCGAAAAGCCGTATAAGGAATCAATTATTGCGCTTGCGCAAGATTGGCAACATGTAGATATAAAAGTTTTTTGCCGTTATTGAGAAACATTGTAGGCCGTAAATCGAAAACTTCCTTAATTGAAGAAGGCCTTTATAGCGAGGTGTATTATTACAAGTTTCGCTGTAATCAAATTATTTTCCAACCACATAATTCTACGATTTTGAGGTAATTTCAGTTCTTCTATTAAAAGTAAACATTTCATTAAAAGTTTTAAAAAAAGTTGTATCTTAAGATTATAATATCAAAATTTGATAGCTTGTTACAAGAAAACAGAAAACACCATAAATCTTTTACTTATCTCATTAAAAAGTCCATAATTCTATCTTAAATTTTCACATTCCATGATCTAATTAGCATGCGTTGTTATTGACTAATGAAATATCATGTGAAGTTGTGAAAAATTGCTTTATCTCCGAAACGAATTAACATTACGTAACATGAGTTATATCAAAAAGAAGCTTAATTGAAGACCATTCTTTATACAATAATTAACATATACATAAAGTTTTATAATAATGTCGTTAATGTATTAAATATTAAAAAAGATATAAAATTGATGAGAAATTAAAGTCCCTTTTTTCATTTAAAGAAAATCGAAAATAAAATAGTTGAATAATTGGTTAAGTTAAATTGTACTTAAAACTTCTTGTATTTATATCTAATTTTCAATAAATGAATCATGCTTTGAAAGATAACCTTTACCAACAAAATTCAATTGGATTCTAAAAGAATCATAAACGTGCTATCACTTAGGATTGCGTCCGAATTGATCGATCAAATGTAGCAAAGTCTCCGTAGATTTCCAACGAATTCTACTCTCAATTAAGTCCTCCCGTTGTTTCAATAACGCTCCACAATAAACAAGTTCTATAATAGACAACAACATCTAAACTGAACTTGTCAATTGTATCCTTTTACTTAACGTCTACATAATTAGACTTACCGAAAAAGTGATAATTGTAAAAATCGAGTTTTATTCTCAATTAAGTCCTCCCGTTGTTTCAATAACGCTCCACAATAAAGAAGTTCTATAATAGACAACAAAATCTAAGCTAAACTCGTCAATTTTACCTTACTATTATCCTTTCACTTAACATCTACATAAGTAGACTTACCGAAAAAGTGACAATTGTAAAAATCGTGTTCCACATCAAGAACACGTCTGCACGCAAACTAACACAAAACTGTACAGATTATATAATTGCGATTTTAAATTGAAGTAGGAAAAAAAAACAACAATAATAAACGCGGTGAAATAAAGGAGAAGCAATGCGATTTTAATTTGATTTGCTGCCGATGAAACAGACTAACCTTCAGAATGTACGTGTGTTCGTGGACAGCTATTACAGCTTTACACGTTTGGATTTCAATCCATTATTTCCTCTAATGAAATTAAGTGGAATCAAACCAAAACAAATCGATTCAAATAAACATTGCTAAGAGATATACAGAAAATATAAAGAACGTTTGGACTTAAACTGTTAAGTGTTTTGTTGGAAAAAGTTTTATAAACACAATGAAGTAATCGGTTCATTGTTTATACTTGTTTTTTATTACAAAACATCGATGCAAATGAGCCGATTTATTGTTGAAAATATTTGTTTATAAATGAGTGGAAAACGTCGTAAAATTAAGAAATATTACATAATCTTTTACTTTTTCTCAATGTTTTATATTAAAAAGTAAATATTCTAACTTTTTCCAGTGTGATTTCTTGAAAATCGCTTAAATTTACTTACTTTTTAAGTGTTTCAAAACTGTTGATATTTTCCTGTATAAAAGAATACTGTTTACAAGTTAACGTCATTTTATAGTAAAATTGTAAATAAACTTTGATGTAATAAAGAAATATAAATAGAGTTGTACGAAATAAGAAGCGAAATCTTCGTTTATCAATTAGAGAGAAACGAATTAAATTATTATTTGTTTACAGGAACCACGTCAATTTACCATCTTTGATGATGTAATCTAACTTTGTTTTGGTGGCTGCTGTACAAACGCCAGTCGGCGAAAATGAGAACGAAAAAAAAATATGAAAGGAAATCGTTGCATGCTGCGATAAAAAAGCATATAATGTGCGGATTTCAATTTCAATGTTGTTTTGTTATTGCAAATAATTATTGAAATAAAAAGAATGCGAGGAAATGGAACGAGAGATAAAGTCCAATAAAAAGCGGCACTTTTCGTAGACGTTGTTTGTCGGTGAAAAATGCGAATCCGGGGATCGACGATCCGGCCAAAGGTCGAGCTGAAGAATCGAATCGGGAAAAACAATGGACGAATGGACGTTGCGTCACGTCGCATCGATTGCGACAATCGAGGCAATTTGTTCAATCAGCGACTCGACAAATCTGTGGTCAGTTTTATGCGAAACGGGTTTCGCGATTCGGCGGCAAAATCGAATGAAGTCATCATCATCATCATCGTAGTCGACATCGTCGTCCTTTCCATATGCAAGCTGAAGCGTAATAAATTCGATTATTGTGATGAAGATCCGGACTTTGGTCGTCCGCTGAAAGCGAATCGCAAAAAAAACTGCACACGATTTCGGCAGTTTTCAGATGAAAACAAACTCGGCTTTTGGGATCAACAAAATTGCACGCGAGAAGAGATCGATGTTTCAACGTAAAAGTTATTATTTCCAAAAAAAAAAAAAAAA
>JAFMTC010001806.1:123463-135244 GCA_018845635.1 Nicrophorus orbicollis | reverse complement strand
GCATCCAATGATAAATGTCAGTTGGGAATGTCGGCGTTTGCAAGCCTCATGCTAATTGCGCTCCTCTACATATCACGTGCTCAGTTACGAAACGGGAGATCGCAGCTTCCGACAAACGAAGAAATTCTATCCGAGTGGTGTTGTGACAAGAAGGACGGTGCGCTTCTTTAAGTAAGTTGCAATCATCAGATTTCGTCGTTTGCGCAAATTGTCGCAAATCGTATCGCACCGAAGGTCAATGACGCGCTCGACTTTTATCAATTGCAATATTTTCTAATTTTGATGTAAATATTTATTACATTCAATTAGGAAACACATCTCGTTAAGCAACAGTTCTGATATCGAATCGGTCAACACTTCTAGAAAAACGTAATTTCAAACTTGAATACTAAAAACGTTTGTCTAATTAAAGTAAAGTGCATCCTGAATACCACTTTCAACTACAAGGTACACTTAAGTTTTCGAATTTATATCAAATTTCCATGATTTTTCGGAAAGTCATTTCGATTTTTCCGACCTGAAGACTCTATTGTATTTTCATACATCCAACTCCAGACTAAAGCCGTCATATTATTACAACCGTCATATTTTGACAGCTGACAGCAAAGATTGCTTGTGAAAAAGTTTGCTTGATTTTGCATTTTCGGCATATTTCCTTCAATATTAAAGATGCACCATGTCTGAAACGCCATTTATAGTTAATGAAGACAAAATATAGACATACATTATCAGTTGATGCATTGACTTCTGTCATTGTTTTGTCAAACTTGATGCTTTGACTTCTGTCATTGTTTTGTCAAACGTCAAGAATATGATCATTTTTTGAAGCGAAAACGTGTACTTCAAATGACAAAAGTCAACAATTTTCAGTTTTTTGCCTTTTCAGAAGTTTTATGATTGTGGAATTAGGGTACTATAGAAAGATGGTAAATGTAATTTTGTATTTCTTAATTTTGATTGACTTAATTTTGTGTAATCGTTGTTGAAATAAATGTTATTATTAGTAACATAAAACGAACTAAAAAAAATAAACAAATACATTCAAATCGTATGATTGATGAAAATGCACATTTTCGATGAAGATTGTGACTTGCGAAACGTGATCCACGAAGCGTCATCGGATTCGGTGCAGTCTTGCTGCATTGCTAACTCGTAATAACCCAAAACCAATATTGTCGTTACGTTTAGCATGAATTTACGAACGCTAAACGCTGTTATTCTCGACGCTCTCAACATGATACCTGTTGAATTGGCAATTAACACGTTCGTCATTTATGTAATACCATGTATTACCAGACATACAGTATTTATATTCATTTCGTAAGTAAGGTTTATATATTCCCTTTTTCTTTAAGAGTATTACTAAAGTTCAGAATTAATTATTATAAATAATTCCAATTTGAGCATTCTATATTAACACTATTCTTTAATTTAACTATTATTAAACATCTTTATTTGTCTACACTTATTTTACTATATTTAGGATGATTAAATTGTTAATAATTTACTTAAAACAAGTTTAATTATTATGTACTTTCAATGCAATAATCGAGAATCAAGGACTTCTTGAGAAGTTAAATGTATTAGCAAATATAGTCACTACCACTACCAATTAATTCGCTACTTTTAGCAATTACAATTGTAATTAAAAGAAACTTTGTGTAAGAAAAATATTTGATATAGTTTATATTTTTCTTTTTTTTTAGAGTATTATCAAAGTATTAATACTACAAATTAACAAATTTTGTTTTTATGATAACACTATTATTAGATAGCTTTATTAGCTCATCTAACTGAAATTGTATTGTTTTGATGATGAATTGTTAACGATTTTCTAGAATCTAGAAACACAATAATCGTGATTTATAAGAAGTAAAACGTACTATCTAATATAGTTCACTGCAAGTGACTCATTGAGCAATTGCAATTGTAATTACAGTAACTTTGTAACAAAATCCTATTTATTATATTACGTAAACAACAAGTTCATTTTATTTGACAACCAAAAATGGAGAATTTGCTAAAGTTTTCCGTGATTGATTACTGGCAGAGGATGTTGATAAATGTGATTTATTGGTATTATACTCTTGATAAGAGGCTTCAAGGTCTTCGGTACAAAATTGTTTTCCTGATTATTCAAAAAAGATTTTAACTTTAATGAAGTAGTTTCTGATTAGGAAGAATTAATACATTAATATTAACTCTTTGTTGGTCCGTTATGTATTATTACGTTTTTATTGTTTAAAATCTGGTAGTTGATGCATACAAAATACCAATAAAAGCTGATTTTGTAAGGTTTCATACTTTGTCAAAAACTGTCAATTAGTAATGAAAATGCGCTACTTATTTTTTGCTTTCAGACTAAAACATGATATTATAAGGAATTTATGTTATATTAATGTAGAAACAAGTATATTTTTTTTTATATTTGATTTTGCGAGAGCCGGAATTAGCACAAATTATTACATAAAAATAATTAATAGAACAGAACTGCTACAATTTACTGACAGGTGTCACTGATTGTTTGAATTACTTTTGTTTAAATCATTATAGATATTTTCTCTTTTTGAACATTGGTTTGAGAACCACTGGTGTAGTAATAGATACTTTCATAGACGGTGTATATTTGGTCATATACCTTACGATCTGTTTACATTGTATACCTCTTCAGCCTAGTCATGTGTTATCAATACTTGAGCAAAGTCAAACAAGTCGTAAGGTGCGATCATTGTAAACATGCTGGATGTATAATTAGGTATTATAGTATACTAAAACTGGGTTATAGGTCTATTTTCGTTTCAGAGGATTGTAAAGTGCAATTGGAGCCTGGGTATAGATTGAAGTCATGTGCTTTCGGTGCGCCTCAGCGTGCGCACAGGCTTGGTATGCGGCAATTCTCCCTACGTCAAGGTAGAGCAAAGAACGTCAGCGTGCTGTGAAGGAAGCAAAATAACAAAAACAAAAGCCCAGAGATCACGCGGCCGTAGAGTACGCGTGGAGTCCGCGAAAAATGTGGTGCACCGCGCTCGAGTGAGGAACGCTCCCGAAGAACGGAAGGGTAATCCCCGCATCGAAAGGATAACACAGCATCGAATAGTACGCGTTATATAATGCACTCGCTTTGGTTAACTGGCAGACTCCTGTCGCGCGCTATCTGGAATGGCATTGCTAACATCTCCTCGTCCTCCGTGGATCCAGCTCTGCAGAAGAGAGCGGACCCGCAGCTGGTCAGCGCGGTCTGCGGCTTCTCGAAGGACAAGAAGATCGAGAGGCTGGTCCACGGGCAGTTCGGGGACGACGCCTGGTTCACGACCAGAACCAAAAACGCAGACATTCTAGGTTAGTCATCAGCTTAACTGCTTCAATGATCTCATGCTTATTTTCCTTATCCAATCAGGTGTCGCAGACGGCGTTGGGGGCTGGAGAGCCTACGGAATAGATCCCGGGGAATTCTCCTTGCACTTAATGAGGACTTGCGAGAGGCTAGTCAAGCTGGGAAAGTTTATACCAAATAATCCTTCCGATTTATTAGCTAGAAGTTACTACGAGCTGCTGCACCACAAGAAGCCAATTTTAGGTAAACAGCTATATCATTTGATTGAAAATGAAACTTAAATATTGTTATAATATACAGGCAGCAGCACAGCGTGTGTAGTAATATTAAACAAAGAAAATAGTACATTATACACTGCCAACATCGGTGACAGTGGTTTCATGGTGATGAGGCACGGCAAGGTGATCCACAAATCCGATGAGCAGCAGCATTACTTCAACACACCCTTTCAACTATCACTGCCTCCACCCGGCTACCAAGCGGACGTCCTCTCAGACCAACCGGACACCGCAATGACTGAGAACTTCCCCGTCGAAGACGGCGATGTCATCTTGCTGGCAACCGACGGGGTGTTCGATAATCTGCCGCATAAATTGCTAGTGAACGAACTTCAAAAGGTGAGCGCAATTAAAATGCAAGTTGCATCGCGTGTAACTGTTACGAAAGCAATCCGATTTGGCTGGTCGCCAATGAAGAGAAATCGTTTAGTTATTTTAATAAAAATGGATTTATTTGTATTGCCTAGGTCCAAGGTGAGCGATGCGCGACTCGGCTACAAACCGTGGCTAACTCCATAGCCTGGATGGCGCGGAACCTTTCATTCGATGAGACTTTCATATCGCCTTTCGCTGAAAGCGCGTTTGCTAATGGTATCAACACAATAGGTAATTCAATGCAATTAAACTGATATTCAGATGTTAATTTCATGTGTTTTCGTAGGTGGAAAACCGGATGACATCACGGTGATTCTGGCGACGGTGGCGATTTAATTGAAAAGTCTTAAATTTGAAAGAGGACTTTGCATCATTTTTTTAAAAATATTACATGTCTTGTGTAAGTGCAGCAGCAGAAACCACACACTCTGGGTGAATTTAGTCATCTACACGTACTTTAGAGATTAACTAATACTGTCTACTAATTCATTTATCGTCTATTTTAATGTACAGTGTATTTATTTGAGCGCGCAAACGATCCTGCACACTTGTATTATGAACTCTTTCAGAACGTCGTGCAGATCGAGTTAACATTAGTCGTATTATATATGTAATTATATAAATCTGTGGTTGTGAAATTACCTTTTTTGTTATTAGCGAGTGGATGCATTTTTTTTTTGTAAATTCACTCTAAAATTTTCCCGGTTCTGTTATTATTTTCTTTTTACGAACGATTCAGGTGTAAAACGGTACTGTACATGTATATACGATGTAGAAAATTAACTTAATTTATTTAATCTCGGATATTATGAACGATGGGACGAATCCTCTTAACTTATTATTATTATTATACTTAGGTAATTTGCTTAAAACAATTTCACCCACAGACTGATGAAACCTATATATATTTTATTAGGGCAATTCTCTATTCTCCTCAGACGTTTTGTGCCATTTTATACAAACAGTTTGCTTCCAATTCTCTTTTGAAAAGAGAGAAGAGAAAGAAATATATGAAATAATTTTTATATATATTTGTACAAATATATGAACTTTATAAATATCTATTTAAGAAATGGTGCAACTGTTAAATATTTATGTACTAAATTACACACCAAAATTGTTTACTTATACTCTTTATTATATAGTAAGTGCAGTGCTTTGTGATTATCCTATCGAAAACAATAATGATTTTAATTTGTACATATTTTATCTGTAAGTTGTTAGCGAATTATATCGATTTATTTTGGTTTTTAAAAACTTTTCTGTTGAATCAGGAAAGTATTGTTCATTGTAAATGAACACTGTTTAATTGCAAATTAAATTTGTATTAAAACAAAAACAAGATTAACAACATGTTTCGCACATTAAACATTCGAAATTATGAAATACAAAATATTTTTTCATATTTTTACCTTGAAGAAAAAATGAATCCTTTGAACGATTTACAGGATAATTAGAGAAATTTGACAGAAAGCCCTTTGGACCAATAAAGATATTAATCATAGAACAAGTGAAGCCATAAAAAGTCATACAAGTAATAAGAACTCATAAGTTCGGATAGAACAGAACAAATATTAAACACAGTACAGAAACAAACTAAAGACGGAAAAACATGTTTTTTTCCTTAGAGAACATGTTCTGTTTCATCACTCTTGTTCTAGGTTTTCCCAGTCACCAAATCCTACAGTTTACAGTGATTCAAAATCAACTATTTAAAGTGTAAATATCTTTTTTTTCATAAAGAAAAGCAATTTTTAATCTTTTTGTTTCACTTAAGTTTTATTTATAATCAATGTTTGTACAATACTCTAGTATTTCATATAACAATTCCTAATAAAAATAATTTTTAGTTAATAATATCGATTGATTGATGTGCGCAGGGATAGTCAAAAAACATACTGTGCTTCGAAAGCCACGCAAATCAAACGGATTTCTGAACATTACGCAACAAATAATTCTGATATTTGCAGAATTGAAACTTTCAATTTATATAATTAACTTACCTAATGTATATTGTATTTGTTTGTTATTTATAATTTTTTGTGATTATATAACATTTTTTTGCGGGAAATTTTAACTGCCTGAATGTGCATTTAGGATAAGACAAAATTCGTCAATTCCACTGTTGATTCGGCAAATCAAATGTTAGATGTGGCGTTTGTACAGGTCAATAGAAGTGAGGGAGCTAACAAATTCTTTGCGTTCCTCACGAAATTCGATTGTTTGCATCGACTTGGAAAACTAGCTAACTACTTTAGCCGAAAGTAGATGCATTTGTTTTTAGTAAATTCCATAGTGATCTTTAAACCAAATGTAAAATTGAAGTCTAACATTTAGGTGTGAAATTCGTTAAAATTGTATAAAGTTTAGTTTTTCAATAAATCCAATAATTATCACCTACTTACCTCCCATTTCGTCAAATTAATTAAAAAGAACAAAATGTATCTTCAAAGATTTCGATTCTTGACTGTTCTATTTCATATTTATTTGGTAATATTAAGAGATATTTTGTTGTATTTACATTACCTGTTTATAATACTTTGTCAAATTAACAAGAACAAATTATACCCTGAAAGATGTTGATTTTAATTAAGAGATTTTACCGAAATCAATGTTTTCATATACTTTTGATGATCAAACTTTTTAAGATCAAAACTAAAGTTTTCCAATCGTAAAATTTTCATCAAAGCCTAACATTTAGGTGTGAAATTCGTAAGAAGTCATATTTGTGTAAGCTTCAGTGTTTTCCAAAAAAACAAACAATTATCAGCGATTTGCTTCTATAGACATTTGTTATTACTTTTTTCTATTGTTGTTCAAGTGGTTTCTTTGATTACCTATTCGTAATATACATAACCCGATGCATTTTTATCAAGTGAACAATGACTGGTTTTTAATCAAACCCATTTCCGATTACAGATTTCTCATAAATCGTATTCGTTTCTCGGAATTTTGCAAATTGCGTCGGATTTTAATGATTCCATAAATTTGTTTGTGGCGTATTTTGGATTAGAATATAATGATGATGAGCTGAAGTATCGGTCCTTGAAACGGACCCATTGATTTAATGTAGTAAACTAAAAGTGTGAATAATAAGTTTCTTACGTATATTTACAATATATAAATAGTCACCTAAGCAATACAATTTAAAATATACATTCAAATTCTTACACAGGGTGTTCCTATTTAAAATCGGAATAGAGAAAAAATCAAACAAACAAAGTCATTCGAAGAGCTGCATTATAAGAACTATAATTACTATTGTATAACATATAGATTGGGCAGTCTTCAAAATGTTGAAAACAATCGATAATCATAATATAATGGGAATGATTAAAATAAATATATAGATCTGCTAATTTAAGAAAAACAAAACCATCTAAAAAGAAAACCAGGAAAACAATTATATAATAATCTCCTTTTACTGGTTACTGGTATTATTACACACACACACACACATCGTTCTTTCGTACATAACATATGCTTTTTGCTTTGTTACGTAGGTTGAATTTTTCCCTCGTTATTCAACATTGTTTTCATTATTTGGTCTCTCGTTTCCCCATGCGAAACCGCCCGGCCGATCCTCCTCCATCATTACGTAATCGGCTTGGATTGGTTGACCATCCAACAAGTATTTCCTGCAAACATCAATCCAATTATTTCCAATTTTTCAAGAGATTCTCAGATGGTGAACTTACAGGATTTGAGGGGTTTTCAGGATGCGGAATCCTCCTGGTTGATTAGGGAATACATCTTCAAGGAAATAGTAGATGTGACCGACGGCAATTCCCATTAGATCCACGTAAACCGGATTTCCCAAAAGAAGTGAAAATCCGAATAACACCCATGGTAAATAAGGTGCCTGAAGAATGAAAAAAAACAGCATTTTTAATCAGCTATGAAAGTTATTTTATAGTATTATATTCAATATAAAAAGTGTACTAATTAACATTGTCATGTTGAAAAACTTATAGCCTTTTGTAAAAGTTGCAATTCCTTCATTTCATTATTATTATTGTATGAATGTTTTACTTTATCTCTTTGTACGATTGATACTATAAGTATAATTATTATTGACAAATAACTGTTTTATATAAAAACTGTAATTAACCTTGTAATTATGAAATATATGAAATCTTGTAAATTATGATTTAGGTTCCAAATCTTATAAGAATGTTGTATATGATGAGAGTATAAAGAAAACAATTAAATGAAAAACTTACGTGGAAATTAATAATGCCAAAGAAATTCATCCTGACAAATGGGTTTCTTCTGGACCAAACATATACCAGCATAATGGTGAAAGCTTGCCCAAGGAATAATAAATCGACGAAGAAAGCAAAGAGCTGAGAAATCAATTAAGGATATTAAATATTTAAAAAAGGGATTCTTTTTACGAATGCAGTTGTAAAGGATACAATCATGCTGATGCCACCAATGAGAAACATCATGACAAAGTCAGCGGTCCTGGCCCTGAAAGAGCCCTCCTCCAGCATCCGGCAATATCTATAGGTGAATATCATATTGAAGAAGAAATTGAATCCAAACGATCCAAAGAAGAGGAAGGTTGTGATGAATCTATGGTACTGCCCATGTTTCCACACGAGCATGTAATTGTAATATAATTGGAATGGAGTAACTAGGTCCAATTGCTGAAAAGAATGAAAAGTTTGTAATGACTGCTTTACTGTTTATCGTCAACATGTACTTACGACAAGGAGACTGGTGACAACACAAGCAGTGGTGTAGACCCTCGTGACCAATGGTATTTTCATATACTCAGTTAAGAAGGACTGATAGGCCATGGCTGTAAACTATGCACGTTCACCTTTATGTAAATATGCGTAAATCTCACTATCATAACATGTTGTTAACAAATTGTTGAGTTTTTTGGCCACATCAGTTGTTACTTGACAGCACTTGACAGCAGATGACAGTTGACTACTGTCACTCAATGACAATACAATTTTTAAGAAGCCAAGTTCGAATTTGTCAAACAAACGCTGAGGTAATTATTGCGAAACAATGCAATCCGCTGCGTTTGCTGTAATAAAAAAAATGTTAGTAATCCTTTTCAATAATAATGATACGTCGCAATCACCAATCAAATTGCAAATCGATTTCTAACTATTACAAATGAATGGGGGTTCGTATCGAAATCGTAGTTGTACTACTACGACACAATCGAGTTTACGAATCAATGTGGTTTTTAATGAATGATTATCAATTCTAGTGTTCCAATAGTTGGCAACAGTTTACTTGTTTACACGTGCGCATTTGACAGCTGTTCCCAGTTGTTCCGTGAGTCACAAAAGTTGTTAATTTTTAAACCGCTCTGAAACGGATAAACTGAACGCTCGAATAGTCAACAATGGTTTTGACGAAGGAATATCGGATCTGCATGCCCATGAGCGTGGAGGAAGTAAAACTCACATTTATAATTAACCCAAATAATCGTTACTTTAAAATTACATTTTTGTTTGTGCTGTAACAGTATAGAATTGGACAATTGTATATGATTGCGAGGCACAGCTTGGAACAGTCTTCAGATGGTGAAGGTGTTGAAGTTATAGAGAACCGGGAATGTGAAGACCCTGAATATGGCCAGGGGCATTACACTGAAAAGAGGATCCATTTATCTAGGTAAATGTTTACATGCATCAACAAATACAAAAAAAACAAAGTCAGAAGGGCTTTACACGTTAGCTATTTCTGCCTATTTATATATTCTTACAATCAATTTTTTTTTTTAATTACTTTAACTATAATTTAATATTAATATTTTGAATCAAGTAGATTACTTAAAGTAAAATTATATAAATATTAAATATACAATATGTATAGTAATTTTATTTCTATAGTGTTTTCATTCATGTTTCAACGTAAATGAAACAGATATAATTTTTACCTGCAGTCTTTTTGCCCTGGTTTAAATATGATATATTGTTTTGAACTTTGATTATTGTTTCTTGAAATTTCAGCCGACTTCCTTATTGGATCCAGAGTATTACTCCAAAGATATTTTATATTACAGAGAAGGCCTGGAATTATTATCCATTTACCAAAACTGAATACACAGTGAGTTACATTCTACCGATAGAAATTTATGCAAAAAAAAAAATATATTGTTATTTTCAGTGCTCTTTTATTCCAAAGTTCCACATAGACATTCAAACGAGATATGAAAATAATAATGGTTCTACCGATAATGTGAGTTTTATCGTTGGTCGTGTTGCTTCACCCGCTCATTAAGCACGTATACATATTTTGCAGTGTTTAAATTTAACCGCTGAGCAATTAGCTGAAAGGTTGGTCGAATATATCGATATTGCCTATGATGAGGTCAGTGCAAAGCATTACAAGGAGGAGGAGGATCCTAGGTTCATACGAAGCGAAAAGACCAATAGGGGCCCTTTGATCGAGGGTTGGCGGAACTCGCAGAATCCAATCATGTGCTCCTATAAATTAGTCAGCGCGCATTTCGATGTTTGGGGGCTTCAAACCAAAGTGGAAGAATACGTTCATAGTGTAGGTTCTATATAATTTCTCTTTGTAAAATTATCTACTGGTTTTTAACTTTTTCCTTCACTTTGTTACTGTTCTGTTTCCCAGCGTTTTGTTTTGTCATACCCCACCAAAAAAATCCAATTGCTCTCATGTAGGGCGTAGATAGGGGAACAATGGTTTATTGATTGTTATGGTCTGACATCTGTTTTTTAGTGAAACTAAAATAACGTTTACGTTAAAAAAATCTGAATATAAAAGTCAATTAATTAATTTATTTTTTAGTGTATTCGTGAGGTACTGTTGCTGGGACACAGACAAGCTTTTGCATGGATTGATATATGGGTGGCTATGAGTTATGAAGATGTTAAAAAATACGAAAATGAGATGCAGTTCTTTACCAATATTAAAACACATAAAGTTGAAGAACCACCTCGCCTTGAATCTAAGCCACTGGGACAGGGGGATTCCCCGCAGACTGAAACAACTGAAGAAACTTCGCCAAAGACACCGAAATCTAACGAGGGTTTCTCTAATTTCTGGTTTCCTTCTTTTAAGCAATAGACATTTAATTTTTATTCTGATTCTCTATAGTATTACTAGCAGGCTGAGTTTTCGTTTGGAATAGTAAAAATACATTGTAGCAATATTTATTTACTTGTAATCAACCGCAATAAATTTGGTGCAAAGATGTAACATACAATTTCATTATATAATCTAGACCTTGATACCGAACATACAATATTTCAGTTTTTACTCACCGAACACCAATTTTCTTCAATTTTGAATTTTAACAGTGAATTACAGAAAAATTGTACTAGCTACAAAGATGAATGATATCTCATTATAAAGCTTGAACATTTAGCTTTAATTAGAGTACTCATTCATATTTGTAGCGTTTCCAGTTATCGAGCAATTCAATGATTTGTAAAGACACTCATTTTTCAAATATGACAGTGAATTGCAGGAAAACGGTACTAGCTACAAGGATGAATGATAGCTTATTGGAAAGCTTGAACATTTAGCTTTAATTAGAGTACTCACTCATATTTCTAGCGTTATAAGTTATCGAGCAATTTAAAGATTTGTAAAGACACTCATTTTTCAACTTTGACAGTGAATTGCAGGAAAACGGTACTAGCTACAAAGATGAGTGATAGCTCATTTTAAAGCTTGAACATTTAGCTTTGATTAGAGTACCCACTCATATTTGTAGCGTTATAAGTTGTCGAGCAATGCAAAGATTTGTAAAGACACTCAATTTTCAACTTTGACAGTGAATTGCAGGAA
>JAFMTC010001806.1:94016-119382 GCA_018845635.1 Nicrophorus orbicollis | reverse complement strand
GTACTAGCTACAAAGATGAATGATAGCTCATTGGAAAGCTTGAACATTCAGCTTTAATTAGAGTACTCACTCATATTTCTAGGATTTCTAGTTATCGAGAAATTCAAAGTTCTGTAAAGACACCCGATTTAGGAGCATTAAAATATATTTGTTCAACTTCGACAGAATTACACGAAAACCGTACTAGGTACAAAGATGAATGATAGCTCATTAGAATACTTCAGCTATAATTCATATTTATAGTATTCCCATTTATTGAGCAATTCTATGAAAACTAAACATGAAAATATACCGTGAATATCAAATACTGTTAATTTACGGTACTTTTTTAATGCAAAAAACAACGATCATTCATCGTTTAATGTATTTCAGCTGCACACAGTTGCGGATTTTATCATTAACAGACAATTTAATTGCTCGCAAACGATTGTTAGCAATTGAATTAAAATCCTTTGTACACAGTAATTTGAATTATATTTTAAACGTATAATCCAATGCACGACGAGATTGAATGACAATTTTATTTATCTTTGCTATAAATTAAATTAAATAACATTTTATTCATGCAATTTCATGTACTTTTTATAAATAAAATAACTAATAACTAAGAAAAGATAAATAAAATGAAATTCTATTATTATTGGTGGTATTTTTGTTATCATTGACTTGATTTCTCAAGAATAATAACAAGTTAATTAACTCAATTAGATTATACAAGTCAAATAATTTAATAATTTGAAAGTTGTCTTCTTTCTCTTTACTTTCTTATTAATGTAATGTGCAGAAGATCTTATTGAAATTTTTAAAAATAACTTGAATTTTGAGCACAAAATAAACCGAAAAGTGAGAAGAATTGCAATAAATGGGATAAGATGACCTTTGATTTGGAATCGTGACGAGGTTATCTATATAAAAAAGTACAGAATAAATATCAATACAAATTATATTTATTTTCACAATCACCAACAGATACAAAACAGGACATATACATTAATAATGAAAAATCAACTGCTACAAAAGTTATATATTATTTATAAAGACGATAGAGTTAGATTGTTACAATAATACAAAAAAAAATGAAGAAAAAGAAATTCCATTACTGCAAAGGGCTTAGAACTAATATTTATTTAACTCTACTTGTAATAAAAGTTTGAAATTCTTATGTTTTTTTTCAGTTATTTTTGGACGAAATTATAACAGTTTTAATCCAGTTCAGAAGATGATCGAGTTGCGAAAATAAACGGAAATAGTGTGTCAGTAGGCTTCGTATGCTTCTAATCGAGTCGGTTGTACCGTATCCTGCATTGGATCTCGATTAGCACGATACGTAGAACCTAATGGTGTTTTACCTACATGCATTTATTTCGTGTACGGTAAACGCTCAGCAATTCAACGTCTTTCTAAACCTTTCTAATCTACCACGCATCTGATGATGATTGGTGTGTAACGTTCTCCATTGTTGGATTCGATGCGAAATAATGACATTCATCGTAGAGTAATAATCAAGTAAAATGATCACGTTCACATCCACCGCTAATGCTAATACATTATCAAAATAATGGATGTTTTGTACATAATAATATATTATGGTTAATAGCCCTTTGCAGCAATAGAATTTCATTTTTAATAACTTTTTTTTCTTAATTTTTATAGCTATAGTGAAAATGGCCTCCTCGCTAAATCACAACTCCCACCCTCTATTAACATAGTTGATCTTATATTTGTAATACGTATTTAGAATTAGTCTTAATTGGGAACCCGAAGAATAAAGAACAGCCTTAATTGGGAACTCGAAGAATAAAGAATAGTCTTAATTGGGGATCCGAAGAATAAACAATAATCTTAGTTGGGGATCCAAAGAAGAACGTAGTCTTAGAAGAGAACCACTTCCCAATAAGGCTCCACATCCAAATCTTCCACTGTGTTCCTAGAACCATCCTGGGACATAACAGTTCTACAATTATGTTAGTTTTCCAGAAAAAGTAGTTGTTCATTGTGCGGATTGAGGCACATTCGGGGCAACCATTTTACAAACCCTAACCGAATCCTATCTCCTTTGTCTGTTACCTTTCCCCTATTTTCCCGCTCACAATGTACAGTTCCACAGCCAACATGGATGACTCATCCGTATCCTCTGCACAATTGCCTCCTTGCTGAACATCTACAGGGTTACGTCCATTTGTACCTGCAAAATGAAACCAAAATCTACAAATAAACATACACAATTATGGACAAATTACAAGTATAACATCGAAATAAGTTGATTCTAAAGTCGTAAATTCATTGCAACAGCAATGTTATTAGGTTTATTTTTAAGTACTCTAAATAGTTATCGGAATTGTCTGTTAATGAACTTGATGCGTTCGTGCATTGTAATTGGCAATTATTGCGATGTTTTCGCCAAATTAGAGCCTCTGTAACGAACTTTTTCATCGTTGGAAAACGAAAAATACAATTATTTTTGATTAAAAATGTAGAACGACGTAACGAATAACAAAAATACTTCATTTATCACCGACGTTTGTTGTCAATGCTATCTATTTTCATAAATTACTTTCTGCAGTTATTTTCCACAAGAATTTCAATAATTTTGTTATTTTTACGAACTAAAAATAAATATTAAAAAAAAGATTATTTTATTGCTTTTTTTCAATGGGCTTTTCATTAAAATTGATCATAACATTATTTTTAATAGGATTAGTGTTTTTTTTATTGCGAATTTCTGTTTGTTATAAACAAAAATTGTGTTTATTTATACAATATATGGATACATATAGAATTTTATAGTGCTATGTAATTGGAAAAGTTGCAATCTTGCAATGATTGTTTTTATATTTGAACATTTCTATTGGTTCATATGGAGCCAAAAGGGCTTTTGATCGAGATTTGTTAACAAATAAACTTTTCTAAAGTTCTTATCAACAGATAAATTTACACTGAAACATTGGTTTAAATTCATTTAAAAGGAGAATATTGAAAACACTTAAATAAAGACAAAATTTAAAAAAATGATAGTAAATAGTAATAAACAAAATTAATGTCTTAACAAACGGTTATTAATGATTTTTAATAACAATGTAAATTTGGACCTAAAAAGATGTAGAATATAATATTCACTTTTCATTTTATTAAGAGATTGAAGAATTACTATCATTAATAATAAGTTTATTCCTGATAATTAATAGAATATTACAGTGTTATGTAATTGGAAAGTTACAAACACATTGCAATTTTGTAATGATTGTTTGTTTATATTTGAATATTTGTATTGGTTCATATGGAGCCAAAAGGGCTTTTGATCAAGATTTGTTAACAAATAAACTTTTCTAAAGTTCTTATAAACAGATAAATTTACATAGAAACATTGATTTAAATTCATTTAATTAGAGAATATTGACAACACTTAAAGAAATATAAAATGTAGAATAAAATAAGAAAATATTAACTTTTCAATTGCAAATTAGTCAATTTTATTAAGATATTGATATAATCAAATTAATCCGTAATACAAACGGTTAATAATAATATTGGCTAATTAATATAAAAAAAACGTGCGTATAATCAATATTAAGAAAGTAATGAACTGTTGCTTTAATGTTATAAATCAAAATTTTAGTGCAACTCATAAAATATTAGTAAGATTGTTATGAAAATGAAATTGTCACAAGGGATATATAATAATGCAAAGTTGTAATTAATTTGTAATTAAAAGATTAGTTGAGAGTGTATTTACTTGTAATGATGAAAACGCACTGATACTTGATTGGTTTTTCTGTGATTTTCAAGTTTTCATTGTGTTTGTAGAAGGTGTGGTGTGATTATGAATGAAATGCGGCAAAACGAATTTATGAATTGTCGCCGCGCCGCGTGTTTCGCGCTTGTTTTAATTAATCGTTTATTTGGTCGGCGTTAAATTGAACTATAAATTAATGTTTTGTTCGGCGACATCAAGTATTCAAAGCTGTTCTTCTGAACACCCCCCGGGCCGAAGTTTCGCGAGGCGCACGGAAAAGTTGCGCCCTTTATTAGCGAACTTTCCCACGGAAAAAAGGGCCTCTTTTGTGCGCTGCACCTTCGAGCGAGTGTTTTGATTTAATTAAAAAAATATATATATATGAAATAATAGTACGGAAATGAAGAAAGAAAAAACGGATGTTGATTTAAATCGAAGGGAATAGCGTCGAGGCGACGTGAGTTTCGGATAGGTGAAAAGGGATTTATAAATCATCCGCAGGTTTTTGTTTAATTCCGTCAAGGGCCGCCGGATAAATAATGGCTTCTCAATATAAAACGGAAGCGCGCGGATTAAGCCCACGAAAAGTTTATGATCGGGACGAGTTATGGGACAGGGAGGCAGGCCCTGGGACAACACTTGAATCCGCTTCCGGGGGTGCAGCAGTCCCCACCGTCTGCCGTCCCAGGATTGGAAAACAATGTGCACTCTGTCTATTAATACCCTTTAGGTATGTGAGTATTGTACCTGGCTGCATAAATTTACCTATAAATGATAAAAATCCATATTTGGCGTGGGCGAAGGGCGCGTGCGTGCTGTTGCCCGACTGCCGCTCACCAGTACCACGATCCATGCGTTTTCCTCAGTTCAGTCCTGTAGCTTAGGTCGTAAGCTTCGATTCCAGAGTGCTTCGAACGCGCATCCGGTGCTCACGTACTTGTAAAGCCCTTCGGTGAGTTCAGTCCTAAAAAAAAAAATAGGAAACAGTAAAGTGTCATCAAGTAAACGCACTGACTTAAAAACCATCATCGAGTATAACGAAAGGTAAAAATCCCCGTTACAAGTCCCTTCCAAGCACCCTTCGAATTCGCACGTTTTTTTGGCGCCAAACTGCGTCGCCTAGGAAACGCGCGCGCGTCCCTAAACAACTCGTGCCAAACTAACAGAATTAACAATCCTCGATCCCTCAAGTCGCTGTGTCCTCTCGGCACGATAATTACATAATTGCCGCAATTAAGGACACCCAGACACGCACCGTGAGTAGCATTTTTTTTTTATACATACAAAAACTTTAAACATCTCTTTTCACTTCTACTTTCGCACAATCTTTGTAGCGTTAATTAAATGACGGATTTAAAAATCCGCCGAGAGGAGCGCACTTGATTACACAACCGAAAACATTCCATTTCCTACACTTTTTTCGAATTCGATTCAATCGTCTTGGTTTTTTTTCTTTCTTTGTTTCTTTTCGATTGAATCATTTTCGCTGTAATTAGTTTTGTTTAATTTTAACTCAATGACAAACATTTCGCTTGCATGCATTTCCAGCCGATTGAATTAATGAATGCCCATTGGAATTCGCCGGGATTAGCATACCTCATACATTAAGCATTTAAGTTAAGATCTCATTTATTTACTATAATTAATAATCCACTAATTGTAATAATAAGTGTGCGAGTGTTAGAAAAAAACAACTAATCTAAAGCTGACCCTGTAACTTTGTGTCTTGTTATATTTGTCGAAAGCGAAGGAAAGATGTATATGTTGTTTAAGTACCACCAGTTCCTTCCGATTGTAGTTGCGATCGCAATCTATTTTCGCATCTATTGGTTGCTTTACAGCAAATACGTAAAGACTATGGACAACGTTACGTATCGCGAAGTGAGGTGAAGCATTTTCTACCTAAATAAATGTCTTTGCCTTGCTTCGTTGAGAAACAATGAAAAAAAAAAAGTATATTTTATTAAACTGACACCAAAAATCACCAACAAATAAAATGAATCTGATAATAAAAGCAATTGTTCCTTTCGACTTTCATTCCAGTTAACTTTTCTTTCCCATCCCAACAAAACGTATTTTTCGGACCATTAGACGCACCTTTTTTACTTAATGCTGAAACGAGTCTCGTTATTTGAATAACATTAAAATTTGAACCGTAAATTTGGGTTTCATGGTCCGAAATTTTTATTGTTAAATATGTTAAATAAAAATAATGTATAATCACTAGTTTACATGCAAATATAACGTATTATTTACAACTATTGAATGAACAAAACGCATTCAAAGGTCATTTGAATATTGCGACTTTTTTTTGCATACAAAGCCGCAGTTTTACATCGACATTTGAATTGAAATTGAACTGTTTTCATATAATTCACGGTTGCATCGGATCGCAAATCCTATATTCCTCAGCACCAGAAGTAAATAGGTTGTCGAAATACGAATGTTATACTACGATTTATTACAATGCATATGAAGTTTATTTATTATAAGTATACAAAAAGTATTGTGTAATCTATTTTGTTCAATCAATTACTAGAAACTAAACCATTTTTTTTGTTTCTAGTATATTTTGTAATCAATATTTTGAACTTTACTATTTAATAGTGATTTTATCATAATTAAAATGAATTGCAATATAGACCAGTTCTTAAAGGATAATGCGTAATCTCAATATAATTAAATATTGTGTACTAATGAATAATTAATAGCCCTTTAAATGTGTTTAAATGAGAATAACAATTCTTGTTTTCCTTCTGTAAGAATTAAATACTTTGCTAAATGAGTTAAGGTAATGTCTAGGGGATTTTGGTGTGCCAACCTTTTTAACGCGTACCTGAGGATCCCTAAAGGGACCAGGGATTACATTGTGTTCGAACAAAGGAGGAGTCTTTAATTAAACACTCTTTCTGGATTTTTTTTTTTAGAGAATTTCTATTAAGTAATGTTGTGGGGTACTTCGTTAATGAAACTTTTAATTTGTTATGTAATTAATTTGTTGGGTAATTTAATTAATATATTTTTATAATGTAATAGTGTAATACGTAGAGTGAATTCTCTATATTCTGTACCAAAAAATAACGTAAAATGTAAATCCTATGCTAGAGGCAAACAAACAAGGAATTAGATCCAATTTAAGTATACTTAAATCAGATGAAGTTGTGCGTCGTGTTCGGTCCAAGGGAGGAGGCGGCATTCCGCATTTCAATGTGCCTCATTAGTCGTATACTTCCATGCAGAAGAGAGCGAAATGAATTACGCCCCGGCAAACTACCCTCCTCGCCCTCTCCACCCCCAGTCGAAACACGCGAGTGCCCTTTGTGCTGCGACGCATCCGAAACGGAGAGGGATGAATGTACGAAGAAAAAACATGAATAAACGTACACAAAACATACACATAAATAAATATATTCATCCCTGGTAAAGCACGAAATAAGATTAAGCGTGTTGCGCTGAAGAAATACGAGAGTAAATTGCATACCGAATCCGAAAAACATCATCCGTATTCGTCTGGAATTACATCAAAATGTTACGTATCATGTCTTCCGCTTTAATGGCAATGATTTCGGTAAATTTAGATCGCAGATCGTAATCTCTTGGCCAAAATCCAAAGTTGTTTGTTTACCATTTTCCGGCGATCTTCCTTTAAAATCATACATTTTAATATAGAATTACTCGTTGCATCTGTTTGATTGTATAAATATAAATTTACGTCAATTAACCTAATTTGTACCGCTTTTACTTTTTTGAATGTATAAAAACTGAAACAAAAAGAAAAATCTTGAAATATGGAATTCGGTTTCCTAAATTGGACTACTGGTTTCCTAAATTGGACCAATGTTTTCTTAATGGCAATTGCAACATGCGAAATTTTATATTTTAATACATTGAGTTTGTATCCAAGTGGGATTTGAATTCTATCATGTCTTCTTCCTTGTTTTTTTCTTCTTTAGAGTTTCGTTTTTGTTTTCCTTTATTTTCCATTCTTTGTTAAAGTTTCTTGATCTTATTTTCTTTCAATTTTGCATTATATGAGATTTATGAAGGCTGTTGGTTATTTCGTCTGCTTTCCGGGAACTGTAGGAAGACGAAGCGCCATCTGTTGACATTTTGCAGTGAGTTTTACTGATAAAGAATGAAGTGAACAATATAAAATTCTGCTTAAATTGGTCCAATTTAGGCAACTATCCACGGTCTAACTTAGGCAACTTCAAAAAGTAATTTTGAACTTTATACAAAAAAAACAATGTAAGCAAACCTCTAAATATTGTTATGATACATTATTCATAAATAAGTTAGCTTTGTGAAGATATAGTAATATTTGTTATTACATACGTTCAAACAACTTCGTTACTTGTCAAAACAAATAACACTTCTCACAATGTAATCAACCAGCTCTACGTCTACGTAAATGAAGTTGTCTATCCATCGTCGCATAGACTTCAACAGTTCTTAGAAATCCTAGTCGTTCAAATTAGCCAATGGTCCAAATTAGACTACTTAATACCTGGGTAGAGATCAATAGTCTTTTTTAGCAATATAATTTTATTTGTATTTCTTTAATTTTATTGTATTGAGTTTAGTTTTTGTAATTGTTGGTGCAATAAATGTTATTATTAATAATAAGTTTATTAATCTCGAATATTGATTTATTTATGAATATTTCGAGACATTGAGTATCTAAATTACAATCTTTAAAGCAATAATAATGTATTTATATTGTGTTTTTGAATGCTGAATTCGTTAAGAATATTCAAAAGGCATTGAAAATCTCATTAATTTTTTATTGTATTATAATATTTTGTTATTACTTTTTACAAAAAAACATTACAATTCCATTTATAACACTTGTATTTTAATGTATTTGAATAAGGTAGGACGAATATGAATATACAGTAGTATCAGTTTTGACGTAAAAAGTTGACCTTTATTTGAAATTTTGTTGTTTTTTTTTACATTTGTATAAATATAAAATAATCATAATACCTTTCATTTTTATACGAAAAAATCGTTTGGTAAACATCTTATTAGTTAATTGGTTTATAATAAGTAAGGATTTCTTCAATTATGTTTCTTTACAAATGAAATGAAGTTGAATTGGAATTGGAATTCACATTTTAATGTAATTGATTCATGAATCATTAATTAAGACGGGGGGACAGAAAATGCAAATGTAAATTGTGTGTTACGTACTTCTCGGTTTTCTGTTTTTTTTCTTCATTGCACAATCAAGATTAGGTAACTTATGCATACAAAAATTATAAGTAATACTTATCGTTGCTGGTTAAATATCAGTAATTCAGCACGCGCTACTGACTAATGCGTGGCCTGGGTAACGTTTATTGAGTAATACCTGAAAGTAATATCACGTTTCAAGCTTTAACCTATTGCTCGTGATTTAAGTAATTCATTCAATGTCATTGCGGTTAACACAGTTTATTAACAAATTATTGATACATTTGCAATGCAATCTTCAACACAATACTAATGTTGAATTTGTGTTATCAATTATTGATTGAAGACTAAATTGTAAATAACGATTTCATTCAATTTAAATTACAATCTTTGAAATAATAATAATGAATAAATATTTCTCATACCTCGCTATACGGTCGCTCTTTATTCGGCATTTTGCTATAACGGCCCTCTTCAATTAAGGCACGTTTTCGATTAACGGCCTAAAATGTTTCGCTATAACGGCATATATATGTTTCCAATCTTGCGCAAGCGCAATAATTGATTCGTTATACGGCTTTTCGCTGTGCGGCCAAGTTTCGTGGAACGTATTTAGGCCGTAAAGCGAGGTATGGGTGTACTGATATTTCAAAAGATATTGAAAATCGTATAATTTTCGAAAATTATACATGTGAATTCATTTACTCTTTTCTTGTTTGAAGTATTCCAATAATGTAGAACTCTCAAATTATTTAGAATATTTGTTTTTTTTTAACATTTTTTTACAATTTACCAATATAAATACAACTTAAGTAAGCAAATGTAAGTAATAATAGTCAGCTTCAGCATCGGATGAGCACATGGTAATTGTGAATTGTACATTAATCTGCTATAATTAAGGCCCAAAGGGAGATCACGTTGGATCGTACGAGAATAGCCACGAGCACAAAGAGCGACATCGAATTGTGCGCAGTGGATGCAATGTCCTTAAATTGCATTAAGGATTCGGATATGCAATTAACTGCTAATGGCCATTATTAACATCAAACATGAAAGCAATTTTAACTGATTGAAGTCAACAATTTCGTAATACATTCATTTTTAGAGTAGAAAAGTGACAACAAATGACAAATTGTTCGTTAACCGAACTTCTTAGTTTTCAAAAGAAACTTCCAAGGTGTTCGTTATCCGAATATGAGTAGGCTTGCCTGAACATAAACATCTTTGTACGAATTATTCACATACAAAACTGTATTTTGATTTTGTAATTCAATAATTTTGAATAGTTTTTTTTTTGCTAATAGTGAAATAAGTAATTTAAATCCTTACTCTTCAACTTTAAAACGTATTCTGTCATAATGAATGTGCTTGAGTTAGTTGGGATTTGAATTCTAAAAGTATCAAAAGAAATTGTAGCAAATAACGTCGAGTATCTTGTAACAAGTCGATCTTGATGTAGTTTTCATTGTAAACATGTTTTGGAGTGAGAGATACGTAACGTGCAATGAATATAACGATGACAGTTGCATGCACCTAATAGGAGATTTAGCCGAAGGCAGTAAAATGTGAAATACGGTTTTTGGAGAAAATCCAGAAACACGGAAGGCTGTTATCATCATCGGAGCACATGTTCGGTGCATCGCGAAGTCCGTTATTTATACGCATATTTGAGAGAGAAGAGCTTGAGATGAGGGAAGGGCTGCACGAGAGTGTTTGCACGAAAATTTATTAATTTCCTCGCCGTTTTCATTATTCGGCGGCGGAGATGAGTTTTTTTTTTAATTGCGAAAACCGGGCCCCGGGCATTTTCGAACGGATCGCCCGGAAAGTAATTGCAATAAATCCCCCCCTGGAGAGGAGAGGGATGATGGGGGGGGGTTTGTTACTCAGAAATTCCGGCAATTTAGACTAATTAATATTTAGTTCTGTTGCGGATCGCGGCGGGATCCACTCGATTTCCCATTGGGCTTCAATTGTCCGAGATAATCAGTGTTTATCTTTAATGGGCCACTCCAAATGGCAGGCCACGCTTAATGACGAGAATCGAATTCCCGATTCGCCGCAAGGTAATTCGATACTTTATATTTATTTGCATGGATTTCAGCTTAAGTTTCATTTGATGCATCCGTTTGTTTCGTTGTTTTACTGTAGTATCAATAATGTAGAAGTGTACATGTTAAGTAGCAATTGCTGAAAACAACTTGCAAGAAGATCTGATCAATGTTGAGAAAGTATCAATATTTCATTCTACAATCAAGAGTGTTTGTTTGTTTTATTGTTATACAGTTATGATGTAGTATCAATAATGTAGAAGTGTACATCTTAAGTTGCGTTTGTTGAAAACAACTTACAAGATTTGATCAATGTGGAGAAAGTATCAATATTTCATTCTATAATCAAGAGTGTTTGTTTGATTATTGTTATACAGTTATGCTGTAGTATCAATAATGTAGAATTGTACATCTTAAGTTGCGTTTGTTGACAACAACTTACAAGAAGATGTGATCAATGTTGAGAAAGTAGCAATATTTCATTCTACAATCAAGAGTGTTTGTTTGATTATTGTTATACAGTTATGCTGTAGTATCAATAATGTAGAAGTGTACATGTTAAGTAGCATTTGTTGTAAACAACTTGCAAGAAGTTCTGATCAATGTTGAGAAAGTATCAATATTTCATTCTAGAATCAAAAGTGTTCGTTGTATTGTTATACATTTATGCTGTAGTATCAATAATGTAGAAGTGTACATGTTAAGTAGCATTTGTTGAAAACAACTTACAAGAAGATCTGATCAATGTTGAGAAAGTATCAATATTTCATTCTATAATCATGAGTGAATAGTGATAATTTTGACTGAAAAAAACACCAATTTACAATTTATTAAATTTCGCCATTTCAGCTCAAAGATTAATGATAAACTTTAATCCAAATGCTTCTTTTTTTCTTTATAAATCTACAATGTTTTAATTATGGTTCAAATGTGAGAAGTTGCATGTAAATTGAAACCGGATTGCAATCAATTCTTAAAAGTAGAACAAGTTTTGAAATAAATAAAAGTAGTTAGGAGTTTAAGCTTTTCAGTAAATGATTGTACAAATCACAAGTTTTACAGTTCGAGAATTTTGATGTTTTTTTGATTGGAAAATAGATGATTTACATTGAAACTGTAAGTAGCTAAAAGTAGTTAGGAATTCAAGCTATTTACTACCAGTTTTGATAGCTTCCTCTTCTGTTTCCGGTTGAAGGGTTCTATCAATTATCTTCCTTGTAAGTATAGTAGATTAGTAAGACATTCTAAAGGTTAAACTCGTCAACGTGTAATGTCTTATACTTTTAAATTTTCTTAAGTAAATTTGTGGATTACAGGTATACAACAGAACCTTATTGTTTAAGCTATGTCATGAAAAATACAATTTTAACAACGTAATTTTCTTGGATTTTCCATATATGTTTTTATCAATTTTTACATGTTTTATGCTGGTGGAAATACAGGTCTTTGGTCACATTGTGACTAATAAAAATTAACATTTAGGTTTCATAACAACATGTTTTCAAGAAAACCTCTTAAAACATATCTTATTTCTTTCTTAATTTGAATTAAGTTCGTAAACTGAATAGATAAATAAAACGAATCCAAGTACGTCTCAATTGTGTAGAGTAAATGAGGCATATCGAGGTGGAATAAATGACTGGCGCTGCGCAAAGAAAACTGTATAGACTTAGCAGAATTATTTCGGAGTCACATCAAAGCAAGCAGAAAGACTTCAATAACAAGTCTAACCGCAAACAGCAAAAGAAACACAAAGTGAACGAAGGAGCTGAAGAAGCGAAACGAGTTCGTCCTTCTAATAAACATATACATCTAAATTACTAAGCAGTCCATTGATTGAAATCCTTTCGCAGAACGCGGAAACACGACTGTCTTCCTTGAAGATTATATTCAAACATTACTTTACACGAAATCAATATTCCTAACCTATTTATAGGAACGTAAAAGTCGTAGATATTTTTGTATTTCTATTAATAATTTCACACATAAATATATGACTGTAATAAAAGTGAAAATATTTAACTGAAGTATTTTTACCTTGTTTATAACTTTGTTAATTCATATTTCATACTTTATGAATGATATAAGTCGTTTATTGATTGACTTCATTCATTAATTTACACCAAATCGATACACAAATAAGTATTTATAGATATTTCAAATTAACGTCACTGTTTTTTTATGAAAGTTTCTGTATAAATTGAATTTATTTATTAGTTATATTAGAGCATTGTTTCATAACTTTCTTGCTACGTGTACTAACAAATTTGTTTGTAATTGCATTCGGTGACAATTCTTCTGTCACTATGACAGCTGTCATTTCGAGACCCATTAACAATCTAACGCAACCCATTGATTGTGTATTTATCATTTGTGCATAAAATTGTAGTCAAACGTTTGAAATGTACAGCAAATTGTTTTCGAATATTCTAGTCTAATGCTGATAAACCTATTTGTTTGAAAATAAGTGTTTATTATTCCTTTTTTTTCTACGTAATACAATATATTTATTTATAATTGGGCAATGACGCACCTGATGACAGTTTCTCCTATTAACATATATCAACAGTTGTCATTTCGAACAAAGTGTATTTATCGCATTTTGATAACATTGAAAAGAAATTGTAATATTTTGAAGTTTTTCATTCCTATAATTGCTTTTAACATTTTCCATACGTACTCCAAAATACTTGATTATAGGTTTACGTGAAATCGCTGACAGTTTTTCATTAATTCTTCTTTTTGACATATGGTGACACCTGTCATTTCGATCAAATTTGTAATTTAAAGCAACATTTTGGAGCTATATATTTATCGTATTTACATAAAATTTGTAAGAAATTGAAGTGTTCCAATGTTCTTCAATTGTGTAGTTACGCGTTTTCAATTATTTTTCTACTTAATCTAACATATGCAATGATATTTTTTTTGAGAAACGTTGTGTATTTATCGCATTTGCTTAATATTTACAAGATATTAATGTCTTCAAACGTTTTAAAATTAAGTAAACTAAGGTGAAGATGGATGGAGAAATTCACTGCAATTGCTGTCAGTTTTTCATCAGTTCATCACTTTGACGCACGGTGACATATGTCATTTCGTAATTCATTAAAAAATTGTAAGCAAACCGTAAATTGAGTAACGCCATTTGCATAATATTTACACGATGTTCCAGTCATTAAACGTTTTTCAACTGAGTAATCTGAGGTGAAGAAGGACACAAATTTGCAATGCGCTTAACGGATGAGTTGAGTAAGATCGTACCGTCGACAAGAACAAGAAATTGAATTACAAGCTGCTCATTTGCTAACAAACTTCCTAAAGTACCAATTAACTTTGCTGTGTGAGACGTAATAACAGGCGAGATACACACACACACAATGGAGATATGAACATGGATGGCAATCTCCCGTCGTTGTTACGAAAATTAAGTTCCGAAGACGTTCGATTAATGCAGTTCATATTTTCCAGATATTTCTTTGTGCAGAACTTGAATTAAAGGACCGGTTTATAATTAGGAGATTCATCCTTTAATCCGAACGGCTTCGCCAAAGTTCCATCCATTATCCAGGGCTTAATTTAAGCAATTGCAACGGATATAACCTATATATTTGCACGTGTGTGTGCTATACGTATATATTTTAAATATAATTCTAAAGAGGAACTGAAAATGTATATAGATATATGCAGTACCTGGAATCCGGAGGGCCCTAGTGTATTTTATTATATCCCATTCCCGTCTCCATTCGCAATTTAAATTTCTCCTCGCCCTTTCTTCCTCTCTTTCTCCTCTCTTCTCTCCTTCCCTATTATCCAGCATGCGAGTGTGTTTAATTTCAAATTTCCAATTAAAATTTCAGTTGGTGCAAATTGCGCCTTCGTTTCGGCCATTTAATAATGTTACGCAAATGATTTACTGCTCGAAAATATCTTCGTCGAGGTAATCGGATTTGCGGCCCGGCGGTATTGTTTTTCCTCTCTCTTCATCTCGATCCGTTCATCATCATCTCGTTATTTTCCATCTCCTTTCCGCTTTCTTCTTCGACCATCATTTTCGCTTCCCTCATTAAAGTAGTACATCTAAAAATGAGTATATGCAGAGCCTCGTGCACAAAGCATTTTCCGCCGACTTTATTGATGCTTTTACAGCCCGCAATTCCAAAAGACTTATTACTTCTACATCTGCAACAAATTTTCCATGCATTTATATAGTGCGACTTAACCTGACTGTTCCACATCAAAAAAAAGGGAACATCGTAAAATCTCGTACATAATACGCACAATTCGTATTCTGTTTAGTCCGCAAAAAAAAACGAGGGTGCGCTTTTTCCGTTGAGAACAAGGAAAGACCCTAAAGAAAAGGCTGTTTAAAATCAAACTTTGAAAGGTTTACGAATATGTTTTTAATTCAATAAGATGAAAAACGCGTATTTCTACGAATGAAATGATGAAAGTTGTTGTTAGTTGTATCTTAACATTAGTTAAGATTAGTTTCGAAATCAGGTATATTTATTTGATTTCATACAAAAGTTTGTATCATTCGCAAATAAGTTGCATTCTTTTTACGATAATTGTTCAAATCTACGTTCCATCGATTGCGATCGTTTCTGAAACGATGCAAACAGAGTGATAATTGGAAGAGCAAATATCGTCCGTTCGTGAAGAGGTTAATACACCTGTGTGCCTCCTATCCAAATAGTGGATGTAAAGTAAACATGCACATTGTGTGGTAGAGCCGCGGGGGTCGCTGCATCTCACTCCATTTTGTTATTCAATTACAACCTTCGCACGCAAATTGCGCAACGCATCACATTCGTGTGTGTGTGTGTATGTAATTATGCAAATGCTTAATTAATTGCAAAACAGATGCATTATTATCCGTTCCGGCCTACGAATCTACGCATACTTTACGAAACGTTGTTAATAATATTTTCAGTTTTTCTTTCTTCTAACGAATTGGTTTGTTAAGTGTGAATTTCGTGACCCAAATGTAGTTTTAATTACGATTTCAAATTATCAATTAGAAGTTCGTTATGAGTATTATCCGTACTTGTTGCAATGTTTGCACCAACCCGCATGTTTTGTGCGTTCAACTACGAAGATATCCATTGTTTCGTAACAACTCAATCGGTTTTTGTAATAATAAAGTGGTCGTACTGTTGATTTAAGTGAAACAATCGTTTCATTTCAATTCAAAGTACATTCATTTAGGTTTTATTTACGGAGTTATCTATAGTTCTTATATTATTTGTGTCAATATTCAGTTTTATCTAAGTGTAAATTCTATGACCTAAATAACTGCGTTTTCAAATTATTAATTTCAAGTTGATTACACTAAATTACACAAGAAGAAGAAAAAGCAGTCCTTGGAAAAGGGAAAGAGCATACTTGTAGCAATAATAAGTATACAGGGTACGTGTAGAAGACTTATATTTCGGAAGACTTATTGTATTTCAATGGAATAAGAGAAAGTGAGAGGTACCTATCGAGGAAAGGAACAATTTTGGTTTTTGAATAGAGGTCATTCAGAAAGTTATGGAGCGTCCAAATAATAACTTATTTCATTTCTTATAACTTATACAAACTGCAATAAGTCAAGTATCCTTTAAAAAAATAATGATTTCAACTTACAATGAACGTAAACTAACATTTTTATTACGCGTTTTCTTAATTATGAAAGTGTTAATTGCATACGAGTTTTAAATAACAAATTATGTGAATATTCATCGGTTGCGCGACTGTGTGATTTCACTTTTATCAAAGTGCGCGTTGTTTGCAGAGCGAGGAAATTGCATACGCGTTGAGCTTTCGATAAATCTAACATAAAGTATTGATTGCAGCTAGTATTAAATAGTGTATGAACTTTTGATTGGTTCGTAGAACGGAAACGCTTCCGACCGTCGAGATTTAAAGAATGCATGCATGCAATTTTTGTTTCTCTCTCTCTCCTTGCTCTTAAATCGATTATGGTTTAATAATTTATCAAAAAAAGTTGATGTTTTTCGTGAAAAAAAAAATTGTAATCGTACGAATATTGATAGTTTCTTTAATTAGTTACATGGAATATCAAGTATTATTATTATTTTCGTGTTGAGAAGTTAGTGGTAACGTGCTTATCTTAACTTTGTAGACGTTCTGAAGAGGATTCGGTGATAGTTCAGGACTGGACCAATCAACTTAAAAAGTCGGGATGTGATCGTACCGAGTTTTCTTATATTGGATTGCTGCGAAGAGTTCGATAGGTGTTGACATGATCAACTTCATCGCTGTGTAAAATACGCATTACTTGACGAGTTACTTGTCATTTACTTAACACTAATTGCATTTAAAATGCAGTGATTTATACACATTTTGTTTTATGCAATTGATCATTATTATACTACCGAAATACTAATAGTATCTTTGCTATGACACCTATTTTCATAGAGCTGTTATTTCGAGAAACATTAAAAGTTTAAAGAAACTTAAACATAATTATAGATTATTTGTATTACAATTTTGTGAAATGAATTGACAAAATTATAGTTTAATAATAGCGTTCGAAGCTGAGAAATAATAAAACTTAAGAATATACTTGTTTGAAATACTTGTTACTTCGTGTTTAATGTAGTGGAAGTAAATTTGGCTCGATGCTCGAAGGCAATCATTTTCTCGGAATTGCAAAGTGGGCTTTCTTCCAACTTGACTGCGGAATTCCACTTTATTTTATGTAATGTCCAAATATTTGTATACCTAACGCAAGTCCGTAAATCGCTTCCATTTTCCTTGTTTAGGGCATGTCTAAAGTATCTAAAGTTGTATCAAGATTTGCTTAAGCTATAGTTATTTCCGTTGAAAAGGGCGGAACGGAAAGTTTCCGAAAATCTGCTTTTATTTAGAGTGGGTATAATTTTAAAGTAGAACCTAACTAGCCATTGAATCTGCGAGTAGATGATTGGCTTCGGAGTTGGCGCGGAAAAGGGCACCGGGGGAACGAGCTCCGATTATTCCGCAGCGGATACCAAACAAACGGAAGCATTAAAGAGCCGTTCTCTCCTGCAGACAAGTTTCCACTAGAAAATTTTCTCAAAACTAAATCTAATAAAATCCCTCCATCCGGCTGGCAATTAGTCTTTAATTGGATCTGAAACTGCGAAACAATGCTGGAATTGCGTAGACGCGATTTCAGCGCAATGCACATCCATATCTACACTCCAACTTCCTCGCACACACACACACTAATGATACAGTTACGTAACGCAGTTCGGCTGCAACTATTAAACTGAACTTTAACTACTATCATTTACTGATTGCTGTATAATTACGGAGCTGCGAATTTATTTACATTGTGCTTAAACACATAGAGGAGTGAAACACGGTGCGGGAGATGGAGGAGAGTTTAAAGTCTTCGGGCATTTCCACGGTTTCTTGGTTGTAATTCCGATTGCTCGGGGGGCTATTAGGGGCTGAAGGTAGAGATTTCGAACTAGATGGATGCTTTCTGATTAATAGCGTAATTAAACGCCTCAGTCTCCCAAATCCGGCGTAGCGTGGTATGCGAAGCCAGTCATTACCACACCCAAAACTAAGTTGCATACGCTCAAGGTTGCAGTTTTGATTTTACGTCCTTGGATAAATCTTTATTATTCCTTACAACAATTAAGATATCTTGTGAACTTTTCATAAATTGAAATCTGATGACGTGGCAAGGTGGGTCTTGAATTATTGATGTAAAATTATTACAAAATTTTGATATTCAAATGAAGAAATTGATCATTTTTTTAAGTTGCAATCATATTTTTCATACAAATTTCATCAAATTATTATATTTAACTTGCCACGTAATTAAGAACATTACAAAATGTGACAATTACTTAAGTTTTTTATGCATAAAGCTAAGAATTACACTTCTCAAGTACTCTACAGAAGTTTCATATTTGCCTAAGTCTCTTAAATATTTGCTTTACTAATTCCATCGTAATCTTCGTTTTTATATATCTAATTCTTTGTGAGAGAGGATGAGAATGTAATTATCTCCGATTTAAATATACTCATCGTGTTCAGGCTTTTTGCTGGGATTAAAGCCAACATTAACGTCTGTATTTTCGTACAGTTTTAATCCAAATCAAGTAGACTGTAAGTATCTGCAGTGACACATTCTATATGTAAGTAAAATTAATTTGCTAATGGCACCGAGAAATTGGAATATGCACATTTTTTTTTGTGTGTATCTCTGCGCGCTTTCTCTCTCCTGTTGGATTGTCTGGAGATCCAGGAATCCGCAGCCGCAGAGGAGGACTAATTGCAAATGTAAAACGGGAGTCGTCTCGTTGGCAACATCTGCCTTCGGGGTGGAAACTACTGAAGATGTGTAGAACGCATCTGCGAAACGAGAATAATGAGGAGGAAAACGCCAGGAAAATCACACGGATTATTGTAGCTACGGCAACCGGGAGAGAGAGCGAGAAGATCGCATTTCGTGCACACGCGTCACCAACAAAAGAATGAAAAAAGAAACCAGAAGAAGAAGAAGCTCTTTTTTTCCCCCACTCAGTTATATAGTCTATCTTGATCTCTCTCTCTCTCTTTTTCATCCCGATTTAATTCGCACCTACATCAAACTTTACCAATCTCTGCACCGAAAATAGTTATGTGCTAGGAGCTCCATCACGTCTCTCCACCCCCGCAAATTGTTCCCGGAGCTTAATCCGGTTGTGTCCCTATCACAGCTTTCCTTGCATGAATAATGCAACCTACATACATCCGGACCCAAAGAGACGAAAACGTGCATTTACCCCTCCGAATAACATTCCCATTTCGTCATTCATAACTATTATTCTTTTAAACTCGAGCAGTTTTTGTTTGTTAGTTTCGGAAGAAAAAGTTGTTACAGGGTGAAGTGAGCAGAGTAGAGGACTGGAGGAAATTGGTTTTTGTTGTGATTGTTATCACGGTGATCCTCGTATGCGAACGGGGATGGTCGTCTTTCCCCCAAAATCTGTCTTCCAATCGATGGCTGACGGCAATAAACCTCGGCTGTAATGGATTCGTTTGGTCGTGGTTACTCAAAGAGCACGGATCCTTTGATATCCCATCGAATGTTCTTCGTGACCTTGTGTGTACCATGTAAGCCATCTCCAATCCCCCCTCGGAGTAGGCGTTGCTTTGTCTCGCATAATCCTCCACCTACAACATCGCACTCTGTTGACGTAAACACACCTTCATCCAAAGTGTAAACTTTAGTTAACATACGGCTTCCCATAGAAAATAATGTATTATCTCTTATTAACAACATCTTACAATTTGTGTTAAAATGTTAATTTCATTGAATTCATCCACACTACACCTAATGTGATATAAAACAAAATCTGAATATAACATACTTTTAGTAATCAAGAGAAATTTCATATTTTTGTTGGGCAGAAATACCTCAGTCTATATAATATTTATTTTCTAACTACTTTAAGAGTGGAAACTCTACGAAAAGAATAACTCATGGATTATGCAATAAACCCATTCATTATTAAACCTACTTCTTAAAGCTTATTGTATATAAATTTTAAGTCAATCACAAAATTATGTAATGTAAATCTATTAAGAATTAATTGGCAAATTAGGGAACTATTTGGCAGAAATACCTCAGTCCAAATAATACATTTTTTTGGTACTTTACTGATTACTTTAAGAGTGGAAAGTCTAAGAAAAGAATTGTCCATGGATTATTCAATAAACTCATTCAGTATTAAACTACTTACTAATGCTTATTGTATACAAATTATAAATCAATTACAAAGTTGTGTAATGTAAATCTATTAAGAAGTAATTGGGAAATTAGGGAACTATTTAGGATGCAGGAAATGAATGGGACTTTTCAACTGCGAATAAAAAGTGCTTGAAGTAGTGATGCATAAATAAAGACTTAAATAGCTTAGAGAGTTATGAAGACAACCAACGCACTTGCAGTAAATGAAGCAAGAAGCATTTGTAAACATACCTGAGAAAGTACAAAAAATGTAATGAAAGAGACACGGATTCATAACGATATCAACAAGTTTAATTAAGAGGATAATTGTGTTTCTTTTATTAATAATTAATCAATTTAATAATAATAGTATTTGAAAACTACAACAAAATGAAAATAATGGAAATATAAATGATATTGCTGTAAACGACCTTAATTATCTTATTACATAACATAATTATGTAATAATTTCACATAAAAAATTGACTATTGTCAATGTAATGTTAAAAAAAACTGACAATAATGTCAATTATTAGATTTTGTTATGTAAGTAATTCAATACAATGAATTAACTATATAAAATGAATTTCCATGCTAAGTACAATTACAATCAAATAAGCCTTGAACTATTTATAAATTAAACTAATAATAATAATATTTATTGCAACAGATACCGGCAGGAAGTTAGATAACAAGGTATTTTTATACAATACTGATCAAACAAAACCAAAATAACTACTGCTAAACCTGCTACAAACGCAGTCTTTCTGCTCAAACTGAACTAGATTTAACTTTATAATAATATTTGTTTCGGGCATTATTAGTTGATTTTTCAGTATCTGAAGTTTATTTTTATTTTGCAAGAATTAATAAATGCATTAAACATTCTAACATACATATGTTGTAGAAATGAAAATGAATTGAAAAAAATTCATTGTTTTCTATGGGATTTTCAACTATATTCAATAATAATCCATTGGTTAATTGAAGATTATTGGAAGCTGTTGGAATGAAACTATAAATGCATGTCTAGTGAAATGTGTATTTAATTTCAATTTTGGTTATTTTGTTGCCGATGTTATGATTATTGGTAGCTGTGAGTGGATGTGGTTGTTGATGTCAGCGTTGATGGTTGGAATGGATGGGGGAGGCTGTGGAAAGAGAGTAATGGACCGTAGTTATCTATCGAGTTTAGTCAAGGGGGGATTGCATTTTAGTCGAAAATGGTGGGCAATCTGCCAGACAGGCAACCGCGTAACGATGCTAATTACCGAACGAACCACTCAATTCTCCTTTTCCCTAAAATTTCTGACCGGAAGCGATGATGATGATGATGAATACGGAGACGGATCGATCGGCTCCAAACGAAACGAAACGCTGCACTTCGACCGCCAAATGGCATTTCCAAAAACAACGAAACGAAAAAACAAAACAGCGTAATAAAACGAGAATAAACAAGAGAAACAAGAACAAAAGCAGCGAGGGTTTGGATGGAGACCCTTTCATAATATAGATTGAAACGAAATCTGGTGTTTCGGTGAGTGTTGCCAGTGTGCTGCCGGCTCGAGATAAACACTTATCAACGTTTCGCAGTATAAAGTTTTCGGTGTGTGGGCGTTTTTTTTTTCGGTATTTTTTTACGTTGAAAGGGGGGTGGGGAGTTAGGATTTCGCATCTGGGCGGGCGGTGGAGGAGGCTTCCAGGGCACGAAACTGCTCGTTCGTATAGCACACATCCACATACACATTGCCTTTAATCAGTTAAATGTTCCGTACGTGTTTCAGTAACGCCCGATGCTGGATGCTGGTGGTCCTCATCCTCAACCTCCTCCATACAACCACATGCATATCGCTTTCGAATGCCCCAACAAAGTTGCTTTTAATTATTCGCAATTTGTCCGCAACGACACGATAACAATTCATTCATATTTCCGAAAGTTCTGATTGTTGTACCCTCAACGAAAGTTAATTCAACACTAGAACATAGTTTCAGTTTTTTGATAATCAAAAGTATGAAATTATGATCATTTAATTTTAATGTTTCAATCCATATACGAATCTTATCGAAGAAATTAATTGGTTTCAAGAATATGAACTTAACACGTTGTCAATTTTCAGAAAATTGTTCTAAAATGACAATTTTCTATTTGTCTAAAATGACAATTTTTCCCATCTATCGATATTAGACCTAATATATTCCGAGTCTAATCGTAGCTGCACGTAAACGCAGGACGAGATAACTCGTAGTTGGCGTCCTAGAAAAGAACGCAATCTACGAGTTATCTCGTAGTTGGCTGTCAACGTGTTAAACAGGTTTCAAATGATTCTTTATTTATACACAAAGTTATATTTATGATTGATCAACAAACTTATATTATCAGTGTTTTTATAATATGAAACGTCAATTAGGTTGCATCATACTTTATTGATGTTAAAATTGGTTGAACTTGAAGTTTTCATACAAATATAACACAAAACCAAACATATTTATATTATATTACATCTGAGCTGGATGGCTTTGGTCGATAGCCCTTTTGGGTGCATTTGTAACTAATAAAGTTTATCATCACTATTACATTGGGTTGCTGCATAATTATCGCTTTTTAACAATACTTATAATGAGAAATAACGATTATTTCGTAATGTAGTCACTAACTACTTCAATAACTGCTTCTTATTTCGCTGGAAGTCAGTCAAAAACAGCATTTTTTTCGTAAACAAAGCCTATAAAAAATGCCTGATAATCATGTTGATATAATTTAACCAGAATCAAATTGAATTAATTGATTTCAACAAAAATTGTAACAGCTTAAGAGTGACGTGTCCGTTGATAAGATTATGACGGCTGATCGGTCGGAAATACAAATTGGATTTGGTTGTTTTCTATGCGAATGCCGTAACTGTTGTACAATTATTTGCGGAATGGATGATTAATGCGTTGAGCCGATTTGGCCAGTGAATTTTGGTTATGGATGGATGCGCGCATACGAAATGATATTGTTTTGCGAAATTTGTTATTAGCCTTCCTCACAGCCGCCGCCGATGCTCCATTCGATTCGATGGAAGCCATTATTTCATTCGACCAATTTTCCAATTCAATATTTTATATTTATGGTCGTAATTGCATTATACATTTATGCTTTTTTTTTGTACGAGTTTCCCTGTTTGCAAACTGTAATTTATTTACGTTTTGTAACATTTCAATGCATTTGAAGAGCATTGATAATAACTGTTGTGAACATTGATGAACAAAAGTTATTGAATACAAAGTGATAGTTGACTGTGATCTTTTTATACACACCATTGTGTAATAGTTTCATTTTTTTATTTGAATTGCATTATTTAAACTTATTTTAGGCCGTAAATTGAAAACGTGCCTTAATTGAAGAGGGCCGTTATAGCGAAATTCCGTATAAAGAGCGGCCGTATTGCGAGGTATGGGTATACAATTAAAAAAGAAGAAATAGAAAAGAAAACTAAACTAAACTGAAATACTATTGATGTTATAGCATTGCTATAGACCAATGGTCTATGCTAAAAGTCTTATTTTATAGTATATTTTTAACATTTTGTTACATAATCTTATGTATAACATTGATATCATATTGATTTCATAATATTGATAGATTTTCACCGAAAATTGGATTTTCATGAAATTGTATAGAAGCCAAAAAGTATCGTACAAAAGAAATGTGTAGGGGAGAGTAGTCATATGCTCTTAAGTTGGACCATACCGCAATATATGATACTAGATCACAGTTTATTTCATCGTTTAATAGCATAAAATTAGTTTAAAACATGTTAGTTACTTTCGACTAATTTGGATAAAAAATGCAGGTAAGGTTGTTGCATTTTTTCGTATTCTTAAATAAGTATGCCTTGGAATGATTGACATTTCTATAAAGTTATACATTTTCTTAGGAATCGTACTATTTTCTTAAAAAAAAATGATTAGAAGTTGCTTTAAGTGCTTAAATAATGCTGAACGAAAATGTTGCATTTGATTTTATAATACTCTTTCAAAAAATTATCAAGTTATCAGAAAATATCTTCCATACATTTTAGTTAACTATTGTTAGTTTCCATATAAATATACATTTGTTTTAGCTATTAAATGATAATAAAGAAGTATGCTCGATAAAACAGTCTATAAATTAAGCATTTATCTTGAGTTGGTGTAAGGGCTTCGGAAAGTAGGTTAAATCGAGAGAGCAGGGTTAAATTCCGTTTTTAGATTCAAAGACTTTAATCACACGTCCGGCTCGGTATCGAATTTGCTAGGGGGGTAATGAGATGCATGGGTTTTAGCGGCTTAAGAATGGGAAGCAAGGAAAAACGGAAAAGTGAAGCGAAGAAAAGCTGTTTCAATTTTCGTCCAGCAATTAAATTCACCGCACACTTGATAATAAGGCAAACGAGGAAGGAAGAAGAAAAAACGGAGTCGGTTGTTCCAAAAATTGTTAATTGCGTCTTTCGCGGATGGCGGAGTTTAATTGAAAAACTTGCGAGGATAATTCTTCGGCAGTTTAAATTTTAATGGGCGAAAAATGGTATTGGATTTAATCGGGTCATCGTTCTGTGGACTTATTTATGTAACAAGTTGGATGTTGACGAAATCCTTTAGCTGAGTAGCGGCGCATCCATCCCCGTATCAACTGGTATTATCGGAGAGCGTCGCGCCGCCCAC